>VXAK01001246.1:216106-261392 GCA_013399435.1 Arenaria interpres | reverse complement strand
TCCTTTTTTTTTTTTTTTTTTTTCAAATCCTTCTCTTATTTTTTTTTTCCTTCTAATGCTTTCCCAGTACTTGACTGTAGCCTATTTTGGGTGGCAACCTGAAAATTTCCTCTTAATCATGGATCAAAGCTAGGCAAGGCTGATGGTTTTCCAAATGATCACCTAGTCTGTGTAAGGCAATGGTTAAATCATAACCCATCAGTTTTAAGCACACATTCAGTCCCATGTTCTTTTGAGTCACTTGGCTGATACACATTCCCATGTTATTTGCTTAATTTTTCAGAAAAAAAAAACCCATAAATGATGATCATGTACATGCTTTAGATGCTTCCTTTCTCAGTGTGGAGTTTCTGAAGCGAAGACATCCCTAAATTAGTTTATCAGCAACTCGGTGACTTACAAACAGAGATTGTCAGAAATGTCTCTCTACAGAACTTACCTCGAAGCTTGAGCCCGACAGCAGGCAGTTGTTGATTTTTAGCTAAAAGTGACTTACATTTTTATAAACCATGCTCATTCGGGTTCCTCAGGGGACCTGGTGCAGTGGGTTTGAGCAATGTGGAGGTGAGGCAGGTTCTTCCTATTAAGCCCGTGCTCCTTGCAGTGGCTTGAGGTCTCCTCAATATTTCACAAGGTGAAATTCCTCAAAGACCTGCCCTCCCTGAAAGAGCAGGCTGGATCCGAGGGCAAGGAGCACCGGAATACAAACCCGAGTGACCTCTTTCCAGCAAATTTGAAGTTTCCAGTTCAAGTGGAAGTCTGTTCCTGCTGAGACTGGTAATGTTTTGTCCTTCTTCCTATAAATCAGCCCTGAATTATGCAGCAGGATGTTCAGGAATCTCAATGCCTGTAATGGGTGAGAATGACAGGGACCAATTACTGTTAAACTACCAGCTGTAAAAAACCTGTCTGTATTCAGGTTTTTTACAGACCAAAGCCATTACTGTTTTACAACAGGGCAAAACCTTTAATGTTCATTACAGAAAAAACGGTTCCAGTCCTATTCTTCGGTATATACAGTAGAGATGTTGCAGGAACAGCCTCAGGTGTGGATGGGAACACACAAACTCCCAACATCCCAGATGATGCACCCTGCTCATCATCCCTTGTGAGAGGCTGCTGCTCTGGTGAGTCACTTCAACACCTCAAATCCCAATTTTTACCCTTATTTATCTTCCACTCTATGTATGCATTTCATCACTTCTACTTCATCTTGAGCATTAGAGTAATTTATGGAAAGACAAAGTTTGGTTCAATAGGTTTGGAAATAATCCCGGTGGAGAGCTAAAGGTCTGGCAAAGAAGGATAAACCTTCCTCCTCTCTGCAGTCTTTTAAGGCAGGATGAGCTCCTGTCACTGAAATGGGAATATGAAAAACTTTTTACATGTTGCAAATTTTTAAATCTTAGTTGCAAACAGTTGAGTCAAAACACTTGAAATGGGCTGAGCAGTCAGCAGATTCTATGAAACGTGGATTTATACGTGGGAAGTGATCTCTGGTGGTTTGTCTGCGCGCGGAGCCTAGGGTGAGCTGGAGTTCTGCACGTTGACTGGGCTGTTTGAGAACCAAGCAATTAGTGAATGCAGGACCTCCTCATGTGGCTTTTCTTTCTTGCGTGTGGTAGCTCTGGCAGAGATGTCGACTGCTTCCAGTAAAAGTATTCTACTGAGACAGGGGAAACAGTCCATCTTTCCAAAAAGTCATAGATAACCTTCAGCAATATCTACAGCACGTACAGGATCTACGGTCATCCACCACTGAAAGAATATATAGCAAAGTATTTTTCTAGCACAACCCAGTTTCTGATTGTTTATTTAACATTGTGCTCCCAAACATCCATTTCAGTGGTCATTTATTGCTTGTAATTAAAGGTCTATAAATAAGACCCAGTAATTCCCTGTCGTTGGAGGCGTAGTTCTGATGATGAAAGGGTAGAAGACTTTGAAGTAAAATAAACAGTAGAAAATATGATTTAGGAGGAAGATAAATGAGATCCCACAGGAGATGAAGAATTGCTGTCACATTATATTTTTAACTCTTGAAGCCCTGTGTGTTGTGTGATGAGCAGTGAAGGAAAGATTTCATCTGAGGCTGGGGTTCAGGATAACGGGTCAAAGTGGACCATTACAGATGTTAATCGACTAAAAAGACTTTATTTTAGCTGGACGACTGGTTAGACATCCATGTGGTTTGCATCTGGGTATGTCTTTGACCAAGTTTTGTAAAACAGGATCTTGGTTCGTGTGTGATGCTCAATCTGTTTTATATGGTTAAAATTACTTATTTGTTATAGCTAAGAGTAACTTCTCAGACCTGCTACCTCATAGACATTAACAGTTTATCTGCACTCAGGGCCATTCAAGGAGCACTGCAGTTTGAAATAGTTTCATACATATCTTCTCCAAAGACCTAGATGAGACTCAAAGCTAAAATAAATGTGCAGAAACAACATCGGCATTTTGAAACCCAAGATAATTTAGAGCATATTGCATGATTGAATTACAGCCTAATATCTCATAATTTTTTCCACTTGTCAGAAAAGGTCATACAATGCTGTAAACAATCAATAGTTTTCATGTCTAAAACGAAGGAGTTCGAACAGTTTTTCATAAGCTGTGAAGGTTAAATGAGGCACTTGCCAAGATCTATTGAGACTCATCCAGGCTTTACATATTTTATAGTATGCTTAGTGGCATACTCATTACCATTACCATTAATGGCTTATGATTAATCAAAAGAATTTGGTTTAGATCCCGCACATGGAAATCATGTAATTTATCTCATCTTCTGGGGATTATCCTGAAGAAACTGCTGTATGAATGATCTTAATGTACGCCAGAGTTTATGTGGTATGTTATGTGCAGTAATGCTAAACATTATCATCTGGGAAAGGAAAATGTGCTATTTGTGTGTAATATCACAGCACTGACATTTACCCAAAGCTTTCGTTAAGTAATTCTTGGTGTGTGTTTGAGAAACCACCATTTCACTTGGCCCTACAGAAAACACTATGGACTGAAACTTGGCAATTGGCTTGTCATGACTGGGGAGCTAATAAGATTTTGCTAATTGGGGGAGATACTGGTGTGGTTGTGCACTTGTACAAACACAGCTATATTTATGCAAGGCTGCTTACAAAAGACCATAAGGAGGCTTGAGTGTTTGATATAGGAAATGGCAGGTGGGGATCTGACTTCAGTGGCAGCCAGTTCAAAATAGGTTGGACAGCAGGTCTTCAAAGGCACCAACGAGATCTGTGTTCCCCAGGAGGGAACAACAAACCGCGCAGTGAAATAGTGGCTGTTCAGAGTGCTTTCTACAAAGGCAGGTAGTGATAGGACGAAGGGTGATGGCTTCAAACTGTAGGAGGAGAGATGGAGAGATGAGATGTGGGGAAGAACTTCTTTGGTGTGAGGGTGGTGAGAGCCTGGCCCAGGTTGCCCAGAGAAGCTGTGGCTGCCCCATCCCTGGAGGGGTTCAAGGCCAGGTTGGAGGGGGCTTGGAGCAACCTGGTGTGGTGGGAGGTGTCCCTGCCCAGGGCAGGGGGTGGCACTGGGGGGGCTTTAAGGTCCCTTTGCACCCAAACCATTCCACGATTCTACTACACTTTAGACCCTTTTGCCAGACTCAGGTCTTGGTGGGAACTGGGGAAGCAGAGACATCTGTCACTGAGGAGAGGGCAAAGTCAAGGCACAAGGAAAAGGCTCTGACAGAGGCAGGTGACAGGTCTGCGAGAGCAGCTCCTGCTTTTTCGAGGGGCACCCATCTCCAGAGTCCCCCAGACTCAGATTTGGGCAGGAGAAGAGAGCCAGGAGCTGCTCTCCCCAGGGAGAAGTGCCTTCAACATCTTCAGCAGCTCCTGCGTCTCAGGGAGGAGAAGGGTCTCGGTCATCCAGCCCTGCCTGAGCCTGGCATTTGCTGAGTGCCCAGAATTGTGCTGGATACAGCCCTCTTCCCCCAAAATGTCAGCGTGGCAGTGCTTAGCAAGTGGAAAAACAACAAGTTGTCATGTGCTGCTTTGTTCCAGGGTTGGAAGCAGTCGGAGAGGAGACCGTCACAGGGCACATGAAAAGTGCAGCATCTCAGCTTTTAAGCAGAGCAGGTTTAGTCATTGTGTTTGGTATCACCCAAGGATGCTTTAAGACACATTTCTGTCAGCCCTGCAGCGCGGAGGTGCCTGAGCCCACCCAGGCACTGGGCTCAGGACCTCCACTGCCTTCCTTTTGCCTTTCAGCCATTTATCAAGCCACTTTTTACTCTTGAGAGGAGAAGTTAATGCCCTCTCTGGTGATAGCAATAGCTGTTCCACAGCTCTGTACCCGCCTTTTCAAATAATGCTTAAAATATTGTCAGCGACCTAAATCTTAGTCGGAGCAGAGATGATAAAGGATTAGTAAATAAAGCAGGGCATCAGTTTGGCCACTGGGTCACTTTATTGTCTAAACCTTGCTATCTCAATTTCCCTCTCCGTAGATGGGGACGCTAAGATCTATTTATGGATCCCCTGGGGTCCTTGGGAGGATTAATCACTGAGTGTTCATAACCTATTTTTTAAGTGCTAAGTATTATGAGCGATTTGTGGGGATGGCACGGAGTAACAAGCCCCGTGGCGAAGCCGCGGAGTCTGAGATGTTCACCCTCTGGTTTCTTCGGAAGGGTTCAAGAAAAAAGATTGGATGAACTTTATTTCACTGCTTAGGATTTGTTTGGTGACCAAGCAGCAGCACAAAGCTATAGACAAACACTCCATCGAGTTACTCTGGGTCTGTAAAACTGAAGGGGCGCATGTCTAGTTGCTGGTTTCCAGAACAAAGTGCCCTATAACAAGTTACAGGGGGCTAGTAGTTCTCCAATTCAAAAAGAAAAATAAAAATTGAGGAAATGTGAGTCGTTCAAAGCTTGTACAAACTCTCCCTGCCCACTGTCCCCCCCAGCAAATAAGTTTGAGGTGCTTTTTGAGCCCCAGAGATGCAGAAAGTCCAGGGACAGCCCCCGCTGTCAAGGAACATCAGCTCAGTCTGTTCTCAAATTGTCACTGCACAGAGATGGCCTTCATTCTTAAACACCCCGGAATTAACTACTCACAGCAGTTAATTTTAATAGCAAAGGCTTCCAATAATATAATATATCCAAAGATTACAACCTTAAAGACCTTTGTAGTGTTACATGGGGATGGAGAGAAGTGGTTATGAAAGGTTTGGGATATTTTTTTAGGGAAAAAACACTTCCTCTTATTTTAAAAATAGGACTGAAGGTGCAAAAGGAGAAGATAAATCGATCCTGACCTGGAGCATCACGGTCAGTTTTCCCTGTTTGCTCCACTCACCAAATTTGCAGGGTACCCATGGTGGTGTGGGGGGGCTTGGCCATAAGACCCTGCATCAAGTGGTACCTAAATCAAGTAGCTCCATGCTCTGTGGTGCAATGTTCCCCCAGTCTGTCCCAGCAGCTCTGTCCGGCCACCCCACAGCTGTCCGTGACCAGGTACCACACTCCAGGGGAAACCCAGAAAGCGGTGAAGCTGCTGCTGTGACAGGGTTGTGGTCTCACCCCTGGGGATGTGGGCTTTGCACAGTGCCTGACCACGAGATGGGTTGTCTTATCATGATGAAAAGCATACTTTTTCTTTTTTGCTTATAAATGAGATGAAAGGGGTTTTTTTCCACAAGAGGGAAGGAGTTTAGCGAGCAGAGAGAGGATGCGTGGGAAGGCAGAAAGTTTATATATCAAAACGGGCGCAGTTCAGATGTGAGACAATGGTCTTAAATGAGTCTCACGAGTTGCTAAATTTGCTGATCCTATTTTTCAGTGAGGAAGAAATACTGATTAATAACACAGGGATTCATAAATAACCACCGAAGCCATGAAGGCTTAAGGGAGTTAAAAGGCAGAGTCCACGCAGGCAATAAGCCTACGCTGTTTTAGCAGCGCGGGGCAGCTGTAAACAGTCTTTGAGCCGCTGTTACAGTCCTGTAACATCTCAGTCCCTAAAACCACTGCAATTTACTTTTCTCATTAGCCAGATTATTCACTGTGACAAAAAGCAGAGATTTTTTCGTTGTGGATCGGCCGAAGGCTGGGGTTGATGCCCTTGTGAGGGGCAGACCCACAATGCTTTCACGCCCCTCTTGGTGACAAAGTCAGTGCAAACTTTCTCACACGTGCTCTGAGCACAAAATCCCCTGAATTTTGAGACTTGTGTGTGGTCTGGGTTTTTTTTTGTTTGTTTTGTTTGGTTTGGGTTTTTTTTTGTTGTTGTTGTTATTTTGTTTGTTTGTTTTTCTTCTTTCTCTGCAGGTGTGCAGTGGCAAAGGAGGTGGCCAAGTAGACATTAGGAGAAGGGAATTACTTTATTGGACGATGTGCACATTGTAACGTTACTCTGCCTCCGTGGATGGCAGTGTAAATCTCAGAGAAAACAAACTCGTTTCAGAAAGGTTATATATATGTAGATTATTTGCATCCTAACCCCTGTGCGTGCCTCCCTTGCCCCAGTGAACAAACAGCTTTTTTGTACCAGCGCAGTCTCGAAGGATATTTGGAGAGATAAACAGGCGCTGAAGTCCTTGCAGGATGGAGCATTGAATGGGAAGCCAAACAAAACAGGAATATTGCCACCATCTCTTTCCTGTCTGAAAAGAATTGGTACTAAATTCTCTCTGTTGAGTCAGAAATACCCTCCTGGACCAGGTCTTGGCCCTGCACCGTCTAGTTTGTCCTACTCAGGAGCAGGACACATTTTTGGGGGGTTTTAAGGTGAAATCAGAGTGGCTGTGCTTGGGAAAAAATGCAGAGCCTTCCCTTTTGAAAATGCCTACCACAAGGGCTGTGAGTGTCGTTTTTAGAATAGACACCTCACCTCCTCTTCAGATGGGGGGAAAAAAATCCCCCGCCTCAAATCCCAAGCTGGTAGTGTGTCATATCGACCAACAAAAGCCCGGAAAAACAATGACAGAATTATTCCCAGCAGTAGCTCCACTATTGAAACAGGAGCTCCAAGAAGGGCCCTTAGAGATTTTATTTTATTCTACTTTATGAGGCAGGAGATCAGGCAAGGCAGAGAAGAATGCCAGCTTAAAAGTCTCTAAAATAAATGATAAGGATTTACTCTCCCAATTTAACTACTCGGGGCAGCTGGGTAGGGTTGGCCATAGGGTGGACACCCAGAGTGGGGCACAACTTCAGTCCCAGGGAGCCTGTGAACGTGTCCCTGAAGTTCTTTGTGTCCCCTGGGGGACACGGGGAAGGGCTGGACCAAGGGCAGTGGTGCTGAGGACTCCTGACTCGGACATAGGAGGCTACAGGTTGCCTTTATGGCACAGATTTGAGTGTCTTCTCTTCTGTAACAATATACTACATTATTAACAACAACTAGATATGAATATTATTAGGTAGTGCAAAGTTAGATGTAATGGGTTTATTTAGTAAGAACCTGTGCTCTGTGTCTACAGTTTCACCATCCTCATCCTTTGTCCTGTTGTGAACTGCAACTCTGGGCAACTTTTGCATGTTGTTCTGCCAGAATTAAAGCCCTTGTTTGGGTATTTCTCCCAGGAGACGGTGATGTTATGACTTAGTGTTTCTTTGACAGAGTCCTTCTTGTTTATACAATATTTTACCCTCTTAGGACAGAAGGAAAAGGAGCTATTTTATGTGTTTGGAAATGTATGGGCAATGAATGAAACTTGGGAAGGAAAGTCTCATATTTACCCTTTCAGATTGTCTCCAATCTCCCTGCAGATAAGGTTATTCCTTTTTTTTGCCCTTCGTTGCCAGCCTCCGGCAGCTGCAGCCCATCCAATCCTGTTGTGCCCGGCCCCCCGTGGTGCAGGGGATGCCCAGCTCCTGCCAACAAGCTCCACATTTGGAGTATCAGGTTCCTCCAGCACACCATCAACAGAAAATAAAAAAAAAATCACTTTATCCATTAAACTAGAAAGGAAGAGGGCTCAGACAGTAATGTGGAGCTGACGGTAAACTTTGATATGTCCCACTATAACAGTACGGTGATGAGATTCAGTTATGGATTCATTAAGTCCCTCCATCTTCATTTTAAAAAGATCATTTTCCATTGGTGGGTGGCAGATCTCCCACGTCCTGTAATGTCATCCCTTTTTCCCCAGCTCGGCTCCCAGGGCTGTCTCACAGCTGAAGGCTGATGTCGGAAAAGACCCGAGAGTTGTGCACGTCGGGTTTCTGCTGCCGTGATTGAATCGTCTGCTCTCACACGGATGGCTGGGACTCAGGAAGGAATTTACTGTGAGCGCAGTCCTTCTGGGAATGAACTCTCAGTACCGGGAGCTAATTAACTAATGCAGGAGGTTTGCTTTTTTATAACAAACCTCTGGTGTTTCTGCCAAAAATGAATCACATCTTTAGCTATGCAGACATTTGTGGCTGCACTGAGCTCATCAAATCTGTGCTTAGTCACCCAAATCTGCCTTTTAGGGGTGCTCTTTTCCTATGACAGAGGTACCATGAAAGTAATAGATACTTAGCACCCCTGAAAATGTAGATTTTTATTCTTTCTAGGGAACCCATATGTCTGTATGAATTTGGAGGAATGATTGCTGCATGTTTATTGAGAATATAGTGCTCTCAAGTAGAGACTGGGTTAAATTTCCCTTCTTTCATCTAGACCTTGCCTGAGAAGCTCCCCCAAAAAATGTTGCTCGGCATTCAGTGTGTTACAATTTAAAAATGCCTCAAATTCCTAGCAACATTAAAATGAAATAAAATGAAATAAAACAAAATAAAACAAAACATACTAGCAGGAAAGGGCACTTGGACACAGAGGAGTCAGTTCTCGCTGAATGAGCCCGTCAGACTGTGACTGGCATCGGAGGCTCTTGGGCTGCAGACGGACTGCTCAACACGGCCAAGATTGACTTTTCCAAGAAGGGATGGGAGTAATAAATAAATAAAGACTCAGGTAAGTCAGACGGGACACTTCCATCCCTGAAGGTATTTGAAAGCCAGGCAAATGTGGTGAGGGATGTGGTTTGATGGTGGTTTGGGCAGTGTTGGGTTGATGGTTGGACTCAGTGATCTGAAAGGTCCCTTCCAAATTAACGAGTCTATGATTCTATTCTATATATAATATCATTCTTCAAGTAATGAATGCACAATAAATACACCCAATTTGCTGTTGCAGAACTTACCAATGCAGGACTGTGGTCCTGCTGATGAGCCCATGAGCTCAAGCACCAATTTTGTGTGATGAGGGATTTTTGGGTCTGCTGCTGGAGTGGCTGTTGATGGTCATGGAGGGGAGTGTGTTTGAGTCTGAAGTCAAATACAAAATAGCTTCTGCCAACAGATTGCGTGAAGAGACTCTCTAAAATGGCCACTGCTGAAAAGGTTTGTCAGCAGTTGTTACTGTGGAAATCTTTAGAGAGTTTGTACACTTACAGCTGCATCTTACAGAGGTCCCCATACGTAGTGACATAATAAAAGAAATCAAGAAATTTAGCTTATTTCTTAGCTGAGAAAATGTGCTCCTGTAATTGGATTCGCTGGACTTTCATCTGCACTTTTTCCCTTTGTCCCTTCTCTCCAATCGCTAACAATGTCCGTGCTGCTGCTTTACCCCAGTAAAGAACTTTTACCATTCATTATTATAATTCTGAGTTCACAAACCCTTCTGAGCAGGAATATAGCTTACCGTACAGCTAACTCCTACACACAGCAATGCCTTTATGTGAACAAGCCGAATCTTAACAGCAATTAACCATCTGAACAGTTTAAAATGAGGTAGAAAGAGCGTTGGGAGCGTTCGGAGCCGGGCAGGGGCATCATCCCCACGGCTGGGACCAAGCTCCCGGGCACCGCTGCGGGGACAGCTCTGGTGCCACCTATTCTCATTAAAGACAGAGTCCTCAGAGATGGTGCTACCTGTTTTTTCCTAATTGCTACTCATTACCAGGTTCTTCACTGCACCGCTCCGGGGGAGGCTGTAATTGACAGTAAGAAAATAAATAGCCATTAAACCACAATAAACATTTATTTCAATTGCTTTGTCTTTCACAAGGAGGAACTCGGGCATCCTGAGAACACGTCCCTGACTGGAACCCGAGCGAAGGCAGAAAGTCCCAGCAAAGCAGCAGCTCTGATTTCCCTTTTTCTGCATTCCTTCATGAGCCTCTTGCAATTATTATTGACTTTCTTTTGGCCACACTTACGTAAAAACTGATTAAATTTAATCTAGATTCAATGAATACAATACGGGAAATAATACAGTAATTGAAGGGACTTGGGTTCTGGTTTTGTTTCTTTTTTCCTCTGTTTTTACCCACAGCTCCCACCTGCAGAGTAACTCCAGCGTTTTCTGCTCAGGAAGCCCAGCATCCACATTAGCCAGAGAGCTGTTATTCTTTTTAATTGTAATGATCAAAACAACATGTGCATCTGTTCTGCCAGTGAACTGAATTTCACCCAGGTAGGAAAAAATAATAAGACATCACCATGAATGATATTTAGCGCCATTAACCTGCTTGGGTTGGTGTGTGTAAAATGTCATTTGTCTTAAATATATTTTTGCAGAAAATTGTGTTTTCTTGCCCTGGCTTTTAAAAGGCAGGGGGTCTCTAATGTTTCCAAATGGCAGATCTTTACTTGTGGCTGATATCGCGGGTCTCATCCTCGTTCCACGTTGCTGTTCCTCTCTCAGAGCTGGGACCAGATCCCACAGAAGAGAGACCTTTCCTCAATTCCCCCCCAGTATGAACCCTCCTCCTGCATTCTTTGTCGCAGAAGTCAGAATTCCAGCACGGATCACTTGTGGCAACAGCAATTTCTGTCTAATAGCTTTGTTATAGACATGAAGCTATGCAGTCTAATGAGCTGTATGCTTTAATGGTGTCCTGATAATGGTAGAACGGAAGAGGGTTTTGGGTTTTTTTTTGGTTTTTTTTTTTGTTTTTTTTTTTTTTGTTGTTGTTTTTGTTTTTGTTTTTTTTTAATGTAGGAAAGGCTGCGAGTAATGAGGTGTGGAAGGATGAACCATTTGGGTGGAGTACCGTGGACTCCCGAGTCAGGCAGTTGGGCTACTTAAAAAAAAAAATCAGATATTTCCTATAGTGGCATTCCCTGTGATTTAAGCAGCTAGTTATTCCCTCACCTAATTTTAACCCACGTGATTATAGTTAATACATATCTTAAATAACATCTGTCCCAGATGATCTGTGATAAGTTAGATCTGGTGGCACAAAGTAGTTCTGAGCCTCCTAATGACATCCAGATGATAATAACCATTTTATTTATTGATTATATTACTCACCTAACTGTATACTCAATCCGAGAAGGAAAACACGGTCTGCACGGAGCTAACAGTGAGGGGATGGAAATGGGGCGGAATGAAAACCCAGGTTTAAAGCAAAATGACTTCCCTTGTGCAGTTCTGAGAAAAACAGAAAGATTATTTTTTTTGTCCTTTGCATTCTCACAGCTCGGTGCTGGGAACCACTGTCAGATGTTTGGATTAGAAATCTTTTGCATAAGTAATATATATTTGTATGAACAAGACAAATTGTCCCCCCGTATCCCTGCTCCCAATACCTTCAGTGTCCGGATGCTCGGACAGGATCCCACAGGTTCACATGGAGCAGATGGATATTGCTGCTGTGGTTGTTTTGTTAATGACACTTCTAAGGTAAAACTTGGGGGTTTTGTTCACACATATATCCAGATCTTTGGTTTCAGAGGAGTCGGGTACTTTGATACTGTTTTTGCCCTGCACAGGGGGCTACAAAGACTGTGACAGCCCCTTGGCATGGCTGTCCCGTGGTGGGGACCCTGGGAGCAGACCAGACCACTGCACCTCATTCAAATGTTTTGGCAAAAATTATAAATAAGTTTTCTCTCTCTCTCTCTCTTTTTTTTTTTTTTTTGGAGTGCATGCAGATCTCTTAATAAGAAAAGAGCTCAGAGGAGACACGCTCTTACGGCCCCACAAGACACTGTGACGCTGCAGTGGTTTTCATTGCTGCGAGAAATGCACCATAAAACTCAAGTGAAAGGTAAGGGTCAAACTACCGAATGATTCCGCTGGACTGAGGATATTCGAATTCATCACCCAGGCTCCTAAACCTCATTTTAGGAATTTGTCAAGTGTCAGTATAACTCAAGGGTGCTGCCAGGTGGGCAGGCAAACAGGAGGGAAGAGGTTTGTGAGACGCCTTCCCTTCTGCTGCAGCAACAAATGCCGAGGTGCACACAGCAGGGTTCCGCCTAAGTTAATTGTGCGCTGGGTTCGTTTAGGGCCACGGAGATGCTGGGAGGGCTGGAGCCCTTCTGCTGTGAGGACAGGCTGAGAGAGTTGGGGGGATTCAGCCTGGAGAAGAGAAGGCTCTGGGGAGACCTCAGAGCCCCTTCCAGTCCCTAAACAGGGGGCTCCAGGAGAGATGGGGAGGGACTTGTGATCAGGGAGGGGAGCCATGGGACGAGGGGAAGGGTTTGACACTGAGAGAGGGGAGATGGAGA
The DNA here is from genome assembly GCA_013399435.1 of Arenaria interpres. NCBI lineage: Eukaryota > Metazoa > Chordata > Aves > Charadriiformes > Scolopacidae > Arenaria > Arenaria interpres. Next base: position 248,911 of record VXAK01001246.1, on the reverse strand, counting down.
TGAGATGTGAGGAAGAACTTCTTTGGTGTGAGGGTGGTGAGAGCCTGGCCCAGGTTGCCCAGAGAAGCTGTGGCTGCCCCATCCCTGGAGGGGTTCAAGGCCAGGTTGGAGGGGGCTTGGAGCAACCTGGTGTGGTGGGAGGTGTCCCTGCCCAGGGCAGGGGGTGGCACTGGGGGGGCTTTAAGGTCCCTTCCAACCCAAACCATTCTATGATTCCATGATGCTATGATTTGTTAGTAGCCCATGTAACTCGCTTTCAAACTAGGACCTTCTGCAGGAGCTGATCTTTGGAGAGAAACATCCCCCAGAGGCCACAGAACTCCTTTCCCAGCTCTTGGAGCAGGAGAAGGTGACCTGAACCCTCCTAATTCAGCCTCCTATTAAGCAGATTATTTTCTGTAAGAGAGCCGAGTCTGCTCAGGCGATGTTTGCTCACTCTCTCTACATTGGTAGAGAAGCATCATGAGGAGCTGCCGGGAGGGCAGAGCAGGGACAGGGAGGACTCGTAGAGCACAGCAGGAGGGAAACACTTAACACAGTTCTTTAACTTGGACCTTTATTCCCCCTCCAGTGTCTCTTCCGATGATTTATACAAGGGCAGTACAGCAGTGTCAGATCTGCATGAATGCTTCTAGGATCAGAAAAAAAAAAAATAATTCCCACGTGCTTGTCACAAAACACTTGTCATTTTTTGACTGTTTAAAAAAATGTTTTATTTATGCAGTACCATGTAGTTTTTGCAGGTTTTACATAAATATTTATAAACCCCTGCATATCTTTAATATGAAAGTAATTTCTCTTATGGTTCTTGTTTAGGAAATTACAGCCTTCTCAGCAGACGTTAGGGAAGCCCATGTCCTTGTATCCCTTCTTCCCCCTGGCCTTGTGGGGAGGAATCATTCCTTTGGTCCGGTCCAAGGGTGACAAAGTGCCAGCACAGCCCAATTGTCACTAGCACTAAATGATGTGTTGGGCCTTAACTTACTAACACCATCTCAAAATCACTATATGAAGTAAGCAAAGGGCCAGCCTTTGCTCAGGGGAGGCTGAGGGTCTGCTGCCGGGGTCACCTGGGTGCCCATGGCCTGAGCCTCGGTGAGACACCACCGAACTTCATGGAGCAGCTCCCGGCTGAGATTTGTCCCCCTGCAATTAACATGAAGTTTTCCAGCCACCTATTTACTCCACCCAATAATTGTTTGGGGATTATTCATACTGTGTGCTCAGGAAGATTCATAGAGGTTTCCTTGGGAAACTGCAGATCTTCAGGGACTCAGCTATTTTATATTCACAGAGCTTATTTTTTTTCAGAAATATCCAATTTTCTAACTATTCTTTAAAAAATTGAAGTATTCTTTCCTTGTCTGAGCTGGAAACACATTTCTCATGCAGAAAACATGTTTTCTTTTACATTTTTGGCAATTGCACTGTAAAGCAGAACAACAACAACACACCAGGGCTATAACAGGGCCTGGGACCACTGGTTGTCTCCTCAGCACTCACTGCTTTCAACTTGGGTCTGCTGCACCCACAGTGAGTTCCTCCTGTGAGTAGAAAAGGTGAAACGTGGTGGCCTTGTGGGTCTATATTCTTGTGGGAAGCTGAAGTATGGTCAATGCAGTAAATGCAGTATGTTTTCTGTGCTGGATCCTTGTTAACTGTGGGGAGGGACAGACTTTGGGGAAGTGGTGGGTGTTTGCACGAGCTGAAAACCTCATTCCAAAGTCCAGAGCTGCTGCATGGGCTTCATGGTACATGGTGATGTTTCTCATGATGGTTCACGTGGAATCAAAATCAGCTTGGGGATTTAAGCTACATTAGGGGTCTTGGAGGTTCTTGTGAGCAAAGTACAGCAGATGCCATCAGGACCAAATATTGATGAGATGTTGAAAGTAGCCCAGGTAAGTTGGGTCATATCTGCTGGCAGTGGTGCTTTGTGAGCCTGCTCATCACTCGCATTTCATTTTGACTTCAGTTATTGTGATGACATTTGAGTTTTGGGGGAAAAAGGCTGTCTGTCCCCAGAGCGGCAGCATCTCTAGGGGTGTGAAATATCACAGTTTCTTTTGAAGGAGCTTCTGACAGCTCATCCCAGCTGAGCATTTGACCATGTCTGTGTTGAAAAATGTCTGCTCTTTTCCACCTAATGCTCATAACCAACTGGGCCAGGGTTTAGCAGGGAAATGCTGGTGGCCAAGGACCCTAAAGGTGGATGAATTTCCACTGGCACAAGCAGGGCCTGTGCTTGAGCAAGTGCTTTGTCCCAGGGCACTCCTTGCACACTTGGTGTTTTCAGAGAGCTTTAAAAGCACATGATGAATATTCAAATTGGCATTTAATTTTCTGGGAGTGGACTAGCACTGAACTGGATGAGATTGCTCCACACAGTGTTTACCCAAGCGTATTTTCTAACCACAATGGTAGGGATGTGTCTGTTTAGTCTCCTTCACATATTGATAGAAGGGAAGTGGCTACACATGAGGGATGTTACAAAATAGGCTTAATTTAAAGAAGATACTTCACGTGTTGTGTGAAGGTTTGTAGGTTGTGGATGGAGAAGGTAATTTGATTCACTGATGCTGATGGTTTTTTAAATTTTAATGTATTATCCTCAAGACAATGTAGTGTCAGTGGTCTGGGTATTGAAATGGGAACATACATTGTGAAATGTCAAAAAATTCATCATGTTTCTTTGGGATGAACAGTCCCGGAGTGTGAGCACCCGGGAGCTGAGGCAGGGAGCACCTGATGGGCGACTTCTGTGGGTGGAGCTTTTGTCAAAACTGCAGAGCGAAGAGAAAAACATATTTTTAAGACCTCAGTTGCTGCATCTTAAGCTGATGCATCCTGTCAGATGGGATCTCTCATGTCAAATTACAATCTGGCTTCAGATATCACAACCCAGCCCATCAGTCACAAACCTGCCAGGCTGGGTCTCCATGTGAAGAGCTGGTCAAAGGAGGAGCTTGTGGGAAGAGCTTTTATTTTGGGATCCACTTCTCACAGAATGTTTCAGACCAAATACTTCTTCCAAAAGCTTTCCTAGATGAGAATAGGTGTGGTGTGTACATACCTGCATCCTGCAAGGCTGTTTCAAGTACAAGACTAATGTCTGGTATTTTTTGGGTCTTGTTTGTCTCCATCTGTCACCTCCTCCTCTGCCAGCTCTCAGGTGCCTGATCGCTGCCGTGTCCCCTACATGAGACTGTCTTTATGCCTGTGGGACACATTGGCTTGAGGAGACCTGCAGGTGCCAATATCAGCTTTTCTTTTGGAATAAAAGCATTTCTCGTGTCCTTCCCAGACTGTAACTTCAGCGTGAGTAAACACACCGCTCCCAGCCCAGGGAGGCTGCTCACATCACCCGAGGGCCTGTCCCAAAGCTCCTCTTGAAGCCAACTTGTCTGCTATTTCTGTAAATAATGCACTTGGGCAAGTTTATGCCAGGGAAAGATGCTGATTTGGCAAGCGAAGTGAGCCTGATGGGCAAAGTATTTTTATGCTGCTGTACACAACTGGAGGATACGTCAGCCTTGTCTCAACACAGAAATATCTCCTCCTGACTGTATTGGAAAGTCTGTGGAGCAGTTTAGTTATCTCAGTGGTTATCTGGGCTCATCTCTCGCCTTACGTTGTATTAGCTTTATGATGTGCATTCACATCACATTAAATGAAACAAAATTAGCTTTAATTGCACTTGAATGACAGAGCTGGTTTGTGATGCCACGTGGATTTTGGTTCTTACAGACACTAAACTAAAGATTCTATGCTAGTTACGTATGCATATATTCAGTGAATACCCAATAATTTTATTTTATAGTTAAAAGGTAACTAAATTAAAAGTTAGTCTATAGTTGAACACTTAGTGTTTACTCTGCTTTTCAGTAGACACGAAGGCACAAACGGGAGAGCCAAATTCTACATTTGCACTTTCTAACAGAGATCTGTCTCGCAGTGAAGTCCCAGCGCTGCTCGTCTCCTCATATTTCTCCTTCCCTTGCATTATTTAAAGTCCTTTCACTGTGTTTGAGACTCATATGAGAGGTCTCAAACTGGGCCCCAAGAGGAGGTAGAGGGTCTCTGCAGCTGCAGAGAACGCCAAAGGCTGCACATCTGCTGCATCCTGGTCCCTCACATCTGGTTGGTGCAACCTGGTTCATCCCATCTGGTTGATTAAAACAGGCTAATTTCATCCCTGGGAATCATGGGCATGGGAGGAACAGGGGAGCAGTTACGTAGGATGCATTTTCAGAGCGCTGCTGACTGCAGGTCTCTGCCGTCCCACTTCTGTCACCAAGGATCAGACCCTTCCAGAGGTGAAAATGTCTTTAAAAAACTCTTTCTCTTTACACTTTCTGCTTGTGACTGTCCCCGGTGATGAGCCCGTGGTGTGTTCCCATTATGTCGTCAGGCCCGAGATCAGAGCCTGTGTGGGTGACAGAAAAATACCTCCTCTCTGGCAAGTGCCAGCACCTGCCTTAATAGAAAATATTAAGTTGGCTGAAAGTGACACTTTTTACAACCTATTTCCCACACAGTTAATTAACCTTCAAAACCAGAGGCTTATGTAGCTTGCGAGGCAGAAAGTAGTCTTCTAGGACTATGATTTAATTAACATGACTAAAGGGAGGTGTTTGCACAGGCATTGTCTGACCAGCGCTGGGCATCTGGAGTTTAACATCAGTAAATAATTGTATTTGGCACCTGCTTAGTACTGCACTTCATCTGCTGTTTCCCCAGACCCGCCTCTAGGAATTAAAATCATCACGTTCTGTTTTACAATATTTTTTTTTATGTATTATTGATGGCACCTTATAAAATTAAATTACATCACATTCATAGTAATGCAATTGAAAAGTTTCAGTCTATTAACGTTTTATTGCTGGAGGGGACAGGAGCTGGTTGTTTGAGCTACACGATATATCCCAAAGGGTGCAAGAACTTGCTGAAAATATGGAAAATTTAGCTTTCAATAAACGTATTAAATTGTTACAACTTCTTCATGAGAGTGGTTCACTTGCACCATGATATTATTTTCTCTATCATTTTGGAGCCAGTGGTGCCTCCCGTGGTTTTCGCCGCGTGCTGCAGAGATACAGCGGTACAACAAGAGGCCAACGTTTATTTAAGCCTCTTAATATTTCTCAATCAGCAGTGTGGGATGTTTTCTTGAGAGAAAGGCCAATTCTTCTGCTGTATCTCCATGCTGAAATATCCACAGGACGGGGAGCCTTAATCTTCTTGAAGCTCATTAGGAGCCCTTCCCAGCCAAAAGCAGAAAAAAGACATCCTTTTTACCAGGAGTGCTGCTTCTCCTGATAAATTCCCCGCTTGTTTTTAGAGATTTTCCAGGCATAAATTGCTCCTGCTGTTCCGCCTTTGCTGTGCCATTGAGACACAGCGGTAGGGGTGCGGGATGATGCCTCTGTCTGAGGGACGCCTGCTCACGGTTGGTTTCTCCATTCTCTTTGCAGGAATAAAGCGCTTCCCGACCCTCCGCTTTTCCGGGATGTTGACCCCCAAATCTCCTACAGCAATCCCTGCCGAGAGCCAGCGGGGGGCTGGACATGGGCTGTTGGCTTAGTGAAGCACATCTGCCTGGTGAGAGATGTTTCTTCAGTGAGGTGAGGAGTCCCTGTAGCAAAAAATACCTGCTTTTGGATAGGAAAAAGGGCTGTTTCATAAAGCAGTGAGGCTGGAACCCAACTTTAGTGCCAGTGTAGCTCCTTGCTGAGCTAGCGATGGGGCTGCAAGCTGGCAAACGTGGTAAACTGAAATCAAAATTCTTTATTTTGACCTCAATATTATTTTTAAAGTTAAGATGGGAAAAATAAATTTAAAATTAAATACGTTCCATTAAAATAGGAATTTTCTCATCCAAAACCAGTGGAAAGCCACTGCAGAACATAAATTTCACTAAAAGAAGAATGGATTAATATCACAGTGATGCTGTTACACATATGAAATACAACTAAATACATGTATATTTATACCTATATAAATAAGAAAGTACTTGTGGGAGGGCAATGTCTGAGCAAAGAGACACACAGCAGAGACGTGGATGGTTGATCCTGGGTCAGCACCGCACACATCTTCCATCACCCTCCCGCTGTCACAATTTTTTTTTGATTCCTCGATGAGTCGGGAGTTGAGCTGTACAGCGTAAAACTGAAATTGTGGGATAAAATAGCCAGTGACCTCATGTGACAAATATCTGTGTTATTTCTTTTGCTGGAACAAGCACGTCCTTAAAACTGTCAGGCAAATGGGGGAAGCTGCTGTTGCATAGACAAAGCAGTCTTTAAGGCCATCTTTCAGCCTCTCCCCTCTCTCGGTTTGCATTATAAAATGCTGATGATCTCAAAGTACCCATTTCTGCTCCTCCTAAGCACTGGCTGTTTCTCTTTCAGGACCACAGTTATCTCGCTTAAGTGAAAATTTAGGTGTGCAATGGAAGCAGGGATTGTCACATCTTTAATAACTAAAATCATTTCTCGGCAAGCTGCAGACATGCCAGGCATTGATTTAGAGGGTGATTTCTATTCACTCTTTGTTTTTTATCCTCCTTCCCACGCAAACACAGAAATAGTGAGCCCCAGAGTAAAAATACTGTGAGGAAGCAGAAATAAAGACTACTCACTTGAACTCAGCCTAAAGTTAAACTTCAAAAGGCTGAGAGAAAAATATAAATTACAAAGGAATCCCACTAGATTTTTGTATTCAAAGGAGAAAGAATTTCCCTCGTGGTGCCTGAAACCTGGTTAGCGATGTGGAATGAGTTTCCAGATGAAATCATCCTCGAGTCCATGGTTTCAGTCCTGGCCTCCAATTTGAAGGAAGGGAAACTTTCATTGGTGAAGTTTCCCCATTCAACTAAAGATCGAATAATTACCATTTATGACATTGCCCAAATAATAGAATCATAGAACAATTTGGGTTGGAAGGGACCTGCAGCCTGGTCTGGTGGGAGGTGTCCCTGCCCAGGGCAGGGTGTTGGAATTGGCTGGTCTTTAAGGTCCCTTGCAACCCAAACCGTTCTGGGACTATGCCTTCATGCCTTCCTTTCCTAATTTCTTACACCTGGGAATCAAGAGCTCTTACACTCTATGGAAAGTGTCCTTAAAGAACTGCCAGCTGTTCTGCTCCCTTGTCCCTGAGGGCAGTTTCCCAGGCGGTCCTATTGACCAACTCCTTGAGGAGCTGGAACTTTGTTTTCCTAAATGAACTTTTTTTTGTTCCTTTTCCAAATGTGAAAATGTGGTCCCTCTCCTCTTTTTTATTTTCTTTTCAGAAAAAAAATACCAAAAACCAACCCAATTGGCTTCGCTTTCTGCTTTTTTTTTCTTCTGGGCTGCTGGTTGTGCCCACAAACGCTGAGCAGAGATTTCCCTCGCAGAAGAGGACTTTAGCTGGGCCACGGTCCTGGCCCCATACCCCACAGGCAACCGGTCCCGGGCCATTTTCTTCTTGTCCCTTGCTGGGAGAGGGCTCGCTCCGCTGTGTTTCCGCAGCACTGAGCACAGCGTGGCCCTGGGCTTCCCTGGAGCAACCCTAATGCAAACAATAACGAGGTACTTGGGCTGAGAGGAGCCGTGATGCAGCTCTACATGGCTGGGCTTCCACAGATAATATATTCCCACAAGGATCCTCCAACAGCAGAATAAGTTAGAGCAGCCTTGGAGCTGTTTTAACTCATGCTCAGGTGGCGGAGAGGACCCGTCAGACCTGGGAAGAGCGAGCATCCCCAGAGCTCTCCGCCAAGGAGAGCCCGGCATCAGGACGGCTGCAGCAGACGCTCTCTGCTTTTCAGCTCCCTGTGAACGTAGAAAGGAAGAAATAAGCCTTTCTGGTTGGATTTTTTTCCACCTTTGTATGTAGCTGACCCTTTTTTTTTATTTATTTACTTTTATTGCCTTTTCCTTTCCTTTTGTTGCCTTCAATTAAAGCAAGGCAATGGTGCTGCTTTAATTGAAGGCAACGCGTAGCCCTTCTGCTGGTGCAGGTGTGTGGAAAGGTAACAACCGAGTTTCTGTCCGCAGGGTTGCAGGATTAAGGATAAAATGGATGGAAGGGCTGTTCCATTCATTCTACAGGAACAAATCTTTGAAAGTCTCTCACTGTGGAGAGATGGGAGTGAAAAAGGTAAGAAGGGAGGACATGTAGAAGGTCATAGACCTTTACTTTGGTTAGTAATTTTCAAGACAAATAGAAGGAAATACTGCTTCAGGCTTCACTCACAAATAATTAAATAAGCAATTCTATTATAAAATTCTCAGTTCCTGTTTATGTGATGAAAGGTGCTTTGTATGTCTTTAGATAATTTAATATCCATGTTTAAGAACGCAGGGAAGATCTTTTAATGTCAAAGAAAATGATTGTATTGTTTCCTTCTTCCCATTCCCGCAAAATTCCTGTCAACTTCTGACTTAATTTTTCCAAAATGCAAACTGCCTGATGCTGTTATGGAAATGGGGTTTGGGTATTACTCAAGTACAAGCCCCTTCTAAAGATCTGAACGTGGTAACGACGTGCTTTAAATCTCATAGAGTTCAGTGGAGTTTGAGAATGGATCACGTTTGCAGGCAGAGCCCTTGCTCTCCATCCAGGGTGGCTCCAGAGCACTTGAGTCACCAGCCTGGAAAGCTTTACAGAAATGAGTGAGTTTCTTTACTCTGTCATAAAATTATAGTTTTAAAAACAAATTTAAAACCAACTTTTGTGAACAAAAATGCTGCTGCAAAGTGAATGAAAACTACCAAAACCCTTTAATTTACAGTTTTAATATTTAATATTTATTTAACTTACATGCTGGCATCAAACTTTCAGAGTGCTCAAACTCCCTGGCAGCAAGAGTGGGACAATCTGGGGGGGAGGGGGGGGGTGGGAAATCCACTGCAGCGGGGAGACACATTGGACAGAAATCTGGTGGAAATCCTGTGTGGCCCCTGGGCCAGGTCCCTCCGGTTGCGTTTTCCTGTTCCTGCATCCACAGCGCTCTCCTTTGCTCCTCCACCTCTTCTGGCAGGGGCTTTGGGAAGCGCATCTGCAACCAACAAATCTTACCCGCGTTTGTAGTCCAATTTTCCAATGACATAAAGATTCTCTCTTCAGCAAGAAATATATTTATAAAGTGTGAAAGGATTAGCTAGGCATCTTTTAGCAATTCAATAAGTGTTTTATGATCAATTTTAGCTAACAGCAGCATTTCTGCAGGCAATTGGTCTCTGGTTTTGACAGCGCTTTTGCTGGATTTCACTGATGTGAATGGGAGCTGAAGGGTCTCACCACCTGGCGGGGATTAGATTGCTGAAAACTGCAGTTAATTTCCGAAAACTACAACTTCTGAAAAAATTCCTAGAGCATAAACAGCAATGTATTCAGCCGGCATAAATCAGGGAAGTTCCACTGGCTTTAGCAAAGCTGGCTTACACCACTAGAAGGTGTCATCTTTTCCTCAGACGCTTTTGAGAAAACAGAAAAGAGGCTTTTTGTGTGTGTGTGTTTCTGAGCCTTTTGAATTGCCAGCAAAATAGGCCAACCATGAAGAAAAATGCAGAATGATCCAAAAAGTCTCCCAAATTCAATCTGGTGAAAACCAGCTCTTATCAACGTTGTAATTAAACACATTTCCAAACTCCCATCTAATTTAAATAGGCCTCACTTCTTACAGTTCAGGGGTGCCTGCAAATATTCCTCTTGTTGGCTATTTAAAAAAAAATTAAAATCACTGCTTGGTTGTATTTTAAGATGAAACTCTTGCTCCCTGTAGCCTGCAAGGTGACACCAATCTTTAACTTCAGCGGGAACGGGCATTGGTTGCTCATCCCTAAAGCTGCAGCCTCTCAAAGCTCAAAGTTTGGGGCTGTATTATGCAGAAGTAAAAGTTAATCAATGAATTAAACCCAAATGGAGCAGTTTTAGTGACATAAAGAGAAATATATATTCCTACACCAGTGCCTATGGTGTTGCCTCTGTAGGCTATGGGTACCCATGGTGATGGGTGTCTCTGCTCTCTCTTCTGGAGACTCCTGAGTCGGTCCCCATCTTTCAGTCACGACGGAGCCATTCCCGACCTCTGCAGGGAATTTTTCCTCTGAATCAGGTAGGAGATACCTAACGCCGCACCGTGTGGGAGCAGGTATGCACCAGCCTGGGCACTTGTAGCTGCAAAAAGATATTTAAAATGTTCTGCTCTTTATTTCCCTACAAATATTTCATATTTCAGGTGGTATCAAAGATGCTCCTTTGGCTTTTGAATTATTTTTGGCTTTTTTGGTGTATTTTAATACGGTGTGTGTGCTGCATTGGTAGTTTGGTTTCCTCTCTGAAGGAACAGTGTTTCAGCAACTTGCACGTACTAAAAAACTTAACTATTCCTTTTGTAGCTGTCGGAGCCTGGATGGTACACGATGTCCAAACCAAAGAGCTCATTTCACTCACAGAAGGCGCTTTGGGAAATAATTCTGATGGGTTATTCAACAAAGTACTTCCTATTAGTGTAGATGGCGTTTTTTCTTTTGCACAGTGAGTCTTTCTGAGAAGCAAAATACATGAAGTGCTCAAGTATGGTTTCTTTTAAGGGAAAAATAAGCCAACAGCAACAAGAGAAAATAAAAACAAGAAGAAGGTTATGTTGCAGCAGAATAAATAGACGCTGTTAGCTCATCTTAAGCGTTTTTGTTCCTGAGATAGAACACAGTTCAGCTTTTAAATCGTCCGCTCTTACAATTTCATGGTGGCCAAATAGGAGAGTCTTTTCCTGTAGCATGAGGATTAAGAGTGGGTAAATGGCAGCCTGTGCCCTTCCAGAAAAAAAAAAAGAGAAAAAATGAGAAGTGGATTGTTTTTCCAGTAAGGGACAGATCTGTGGTTTTGTTTTGCGCTTCCTATTTTTCCCCTGAGGGAAAGAGCAGATGGTTTGAAAAAGCAAGAGGAGGTTTGGCTCAGGTTTGAGTGCTCTCTCTGGTCGGAGAGTTTGGCAGCCTCCATGGCCATGTGATCTGTCTGGGAAGACTCTTAAGAAATTCATTACTATGGGAGGGGGGGAAAAAAAGCCTATTTCCCTCCCCGGGGCAGCTCGTACCCTTGCGAGGGACAGCACTGATTTGTGAGCACTGCAGAGGCAGGAGCAGGGCACGTCAGGGCCAGGGAACTGATGGTTCCCTTTCTCCTTAAATACTGTCTGGCTTTGCATTTGGACTGTTTTCTGTCAGAAACCAAAGAATAAGTGATTCTTGCAATGACAAGTTCAATAAATGTAAAATATTGGTTTCCTTCCCAGCCTTGAACAGATACTTTGGGACTAACTTCAGTCAAGTCAAAGTGGGAAAGCGTCTTTTCAGAGAGACAGACAATATTAAAGTATATTTTCTGAATGACAAAGTTTTTTATGATGGCAGCAATTACTGTGCAATATAAGGGCTGATTTGAATTTAACTCCCGGTTTTGATAGACAGAAATATAATGCTTTCTGTGATGCAGTATGGAGAATTTTGACTTTTACCTCCTGGCTTTCTTGGACGGCGGGGGTGTCCTTCGGCACTTCCCAGCCCAAAGGAAAACATCTCTGCTCACTTTCCTTTGGCAAGGCAGATGTTGAGTTCACCTTGGCCGTGCTACCAAGTGTGATAATCCCCAAGAAGTAGCTCATTTGATTTTGGGGGGTGGGGGGTGGGAATTTTAGTGGTTCTTCCGATTGGTCCCAATGGATTCAGTGGCAGCTCAAGCTTCTCCTTGGTTCATGCCCCTCTACTCCTGGCAAGTCTCCCAGCTCAGCCCCACCAGCCCCAGGCTCGTTTTCTTGGTTCATTATCTCTTACATTCAGATTCCCATCAGTTAAAAACTCCCATTTTTGAAACTTTAACCTGAAGGTGTTCAGATTACCATATTGAGAGCCTGACCATCCCTTGGTAGTAAAGGCGTGAAGGTTGATGCTGCCTCTCCACAGGCGCTACGCGAGGTTCACCGGCATGTTGGGAATGAGAGCAGAGCTCGGCCAGGGGTGCTGGAGGCAGCGAGAGCAGCCCAGGAGCTCATTAACCAGCCTGCGCTAATGGGGCAGGGGAGGAGCCCTCTGCCTTCCAGGCACGAGCGAAACCAACTGCTCTTGGGTTAACGCAGGACTTTTTCTCATAGTGTGGTTTCAGAGAAGTTGTGGATTTCCTCAGGTAATGTCTTCGGAGTCGATTCTCTGATTGGGTGGCATTTTAACATCTTCAAAAAAATATACCTTTTTTCCCTGTTAAAAATACTAAGATACTAAGATTCTCCTGGTATTCAGGAGAAAACAGCTCGTCGGTAGAGTAGATTAGAATGCATCTTCCTCTGCTGCCTCAAATTCCTTTAAACATTAAGGAAAGGGATCACAAAAAGGACGTTTTGAGAATATTTCCTGAATCCCTGGTCATAAGGGTGAGCATTGTTTGTACCACACTCTTTTGTTTTCAGTAAGAATGAAAACAGTTCACAAAATCGCAAAAGAGAATAGCTGAGTTGCAAAGACTAGATATTAAAGCCTGAGTCATGCAGAGATCTGCAGACACATTTGTTTTACCTATCAGGGTCATTTCTATTTCCAGAGCCGCGTTTTAAAGAGGAAAAATTATTAGGACACGTGGCAACAGCCCGGCTGGAGGTACAGGGTGACAACAGCCCCCCAGAGGGGTGTGCGGCTCTGAGCTGGGGGTGGGGAGGGCTGGGGAGCATCTCTCAGCGCTGCCTTTGCTGGGTAACGTGCTCTGTTTCTGTAGCCCTACCTAAGATCTGTTAAACTTTATGATAATGCTTTTTTAATTTTATTTTTTCTGAACAGGCATAATTCATTCTCAAGTTTTATGGAAATGTCTTTACCACTTCGGCGTTACCACACATTAAGATCAGTTACGTATTTTGACCCACGTGTGGTGCCTGTAATAAACTCTGCTGTGGAATTGGTGCTGTTTATCCAGCAGGCATTTGGCATTTGGGGGCTGTGGGTGTGGGCTTGGGTAGTGGCAATGATTTAATTTCTTATTTCAGTATGAAGTCTCGATGCGGTGGTGCGAAGTGCAGTAGAAGTACTTGTCGCTGTGATTAAACCAGCAAAAAATAGTGGGGAAAAAAGGATGCTAGAGCATAATGCTCTGACCCTTTCCCTGCTGATCTGAGGCAAGAATGTTCCTGTGCGTGAGCTCTGCAGGTCTGCCCGAAAAAATGCAGTGTCTGTGGTCATCTCTGCTTTTGAATGTACTCCTTATTTTGACTGTATTGTCACCCGATTCTGTACATCACCCCACTCATTCCTTCCCTTTCAAAGTGTGTTCGTTACTATGGAGACAGGAAAATGGTTCATGAGAGGGGAGCTTGGCAGCGTGGATGGGGCATAGCAACAAATTGGTTTATAGAGTGCCTGGAAAATTGTATGTCGGCCAGTGGATAAACAGGTATTTTATGTAAGAGTTATATATTTGCAATATAACAGGATGCCTGTTTTATTTCTTCTCTCAGAGATTTATTAGTGCCTGGAGAAGAGGGAAACAAGCAGCCTTAATTGCCGGCCTTAGAGGACAACAGCATTAGAAACGGCCTTTCCAAATATTGCACTTTTTACAGAGAGTAATAGTTTATGCTTCTGTGAGATTCTATTGATACCAGTTGTGTTTATCGTAATCCTTGTAATGTATTCATTTACTGGTGCATGTGCTTGGGGAAAGAGGAATGTCCCTGAAACTGGAAGAGTTTCATGCAAGATAAAAAATGAACAGCAAGAAGTCGGTGCAGAGAGTGATAACACAGGGAAATCGGGGTGCAGAGAAGCAGAGGGAGGAGCACGAGGGGTCTCCTCAGAACCCAAATATGGGTTTTCATTTCTGAGTCTGCTTCAGTTACAGAGCTTCTGTCCATGGAAGCCATAAATGCAGGGATCAGGCTCACACAGTCAGGAACACGTTCATGTGCCATTGTTAAACTGAATGCAGATTTTAATTACAGGAGCTAGAAGGGAGACAGGATTATATTAAACAAATTTTCTATATCTTTCTCCTCAAAGAAAATGTGTTCATTCAAACCCAGCTTTTTTTTTTTTTTTTTTATTTCCTGCTGTTCCATAACTCAAAACTGCTTACTGTGTTTTATTCTTTGTCTTTGGCACCAATAGGATTATCAATGTTATGTTGGTTTGATGATGGATAAAGAGGAACAAGACTGAGGTGATGTATTTTGAATTGTTCTATATTTTAGCAGTATTGATCTGGGGATACGTGATGGCTGGACTCCATTTAACCTGCCCTTGTCAGGTTATTTTTAGGATGGCTTGTTTATAGAATTGCTAAAGAAAAGGTAGCCCGAGATACACATTTTAGGATGTTTTGCAGGTTTCAGCTCTTCTAATGCCCCACCCCTGGTTCAAGGCCAGGTTGGACGGGGCTTGGAGCAACCTGGTCTGGTGGGAGGTGTCCCTGCCCAGGGCAGGGGGTTGGAACTGGATGATCTTTAGGGTCCTTTCCAACCCAACCATTCTGTGATTCTGTGAATGTGAACCCCTTGAATTCCTAGCAGTAAAAGTTTTCTGGACAGTCTCCAAAGTGTAGATTTCCAGTTTCAGCATAGAAGGCAGCATTTGCTGCATGGACTGTGTGTTTAACAGCAAGTGAAACATGAGAAAACCATCTGCTGTAGCCCTGGACACCACCCCAGTCCCAGCCTGGTCCCTGGCACAGCTTTGGCTTGACCAACCGATGCCCTCCCACGCTACATTCCATGGGTTTCAGACCCAAATGATGCCATGGTTCAGGAGAGAGCACACCTGGGGCTGTTATAAATGCAGTATGGGTGACAATAATCTATCTTGGAAGAGAATAGGGGGGACCACAAGGGATATATGAGCTGGAGCATTTGCCAGAAGCCTCAGAGGAGACCATGGCCTGTTTAGTCACCAGTAAAGCCATAGCTTTATAGCTCCCTTCTCATGCTATCAAATATTTTTTCATAAACATGTTCACAACACATTAATGTAATTAACAACACTCTGTTTTTGTCTAGTATCACTGTGAGACCTAGGTGGCAATGAGGAGGCCACCAACATGCATTGTCCCTATAATAAACTCATTTTTCCTCTGCCTTGATGATGACCTCCCTGCCCCGAGCTTTACACAGCCTTGGATGGGATCTGTGGTTGTATGAGAGTTTTCTGGCTTTCCCTCTTCTTGCTTCTCTGATACCTCAGGGGAAAGCAGTGGAAGAAAATCGGTTTTATTTTTTTTTTTCCTACAAATGTTTTTCCTGCATCCTCGGAGCGTTTCTAGGGTTATTTCTAGCAGGAGCCCTGCAGCATGGATTGCAGCAGGCACCCCAGGAAGGAACAGGCAAGTTGTACGTAAACAGGCAAACAAATCCTCAGAAGCAGCAGTGGGTCACAACGAGCCCCACAGATTCTCGCCGGGAAACCCCTGGGTGGCCCTGGCTCTTTGGAAGGCTCAGACTGTAAAGTGTTAGAAAGGAAAACACCTAAAATAGTGACCACCTGTAAAAATGTTGGCCTGAAGGCACGCTGTCATGCATGAAGGAGAATACTTGATGTCAAACATATATGTCTTTGATTTGTGCAGAGACCACCAGAAGGCATGGGTTGTGACAACAAATGTCAAGAGCAAGGGAAAATATCAGCATTAACTCTACATAAAATCAGGGAATTTTCTTGCAGTGGGAAGATGAGTGTTTGTGAGCAGTGACATTGTGAGATGGGGGTGAAATTGCCTGGAGGGGGCTCATGAAAAGATTCAGAAAGTTGGCTTTTTCTGCTGGTAACCAGGGCGATCAGAGAGCTTCACCTGCTGGGGGATGGAGCTCCAGATGAAGCGGGCAGTGACCAGGCTGGCCAGCACTTTGGGGCAAAGCATGATGTTCCTCTGAGTGCAGAAAAAAGCTTGATGATGTTGGTGGTGAGGCTTCTAAAGCTTCTTGATGGATCAAGTCTCCATTAAATTTAGTGAAGAGTTTTCCATCCAAAGGCTTTTTTTCCTAGTTTTGCAAGTCTCACCCCAGCTCGCTGGGAAATCTCCAGCAGGTCTGATGGGCTCTGGGGACTGCCAAAGGTCCGGGTGCTGAGGGGGGTTTAGCTGAGGGTCACCTCAACCCGGGGCAGCTTTGTTTAATTTGATACAGCATAATTTACAGGATTTCTAATTATGGACCCAATCTTGCTTCTTGTACAGTAATGGATATTAAATGACGTCTGTCTTTTGTGCTTTGAGTTTTGTCTGCAATCTTGTTTCTTTGCATCAATTTAAAATTAGTAAAGAAAGAAGTGTTTTTCTTTTTTTTCCTTTATTTTGTGATAACACTTCAATTGGGAAAACTGATCTCTGGTTCCCCAGGTGTGTAATTACATGACCACCTACTATGGGAGAGTCCTTCCCTCCGTCAGGAGAGAGGAAAGGCTGAAAGTGGTAGAAACTGGAGTTGTGGCGGTGTGGGAGTTACTGGGGTGTGGGTGTTACTCACCCAGCACACGGGGTGAGGTTGCTCTAAACCTCTGAGGGGAGAAACAAAACGTCAGAGGCAGTTTTGGTTCTGGCATATTCAGGTTTTCTTGGGCTCTCGTTTCGCCCAGGCCTGGTAAGTGAGGTCATGCACTTGATTTCTTTTTTCTGTGAAAATTCCTTTTTTTTCTGTGGCCAGAAAAGACTGATTCATACAAAAATTTCTGCACACAAATCTGAAAAGCCTTTTCTCTGCATCTGAGGGTGCTGCTAATCTGTGCAAAGATCTAGACACTGAGAGCCTACCCGCGATCTCCATCCCCGCATTGATCTCTCGTGTCTGTCCAGAAGGTGATCGATCACCCCAGGAAACGACAAGGTGGATTCCAGAGGGAAGAAGCCAATGGTCTCCAACTGGAGCAATATTGCAAAAATCAGAGTTTGTCTCTGTGGCACTTCAAATGAGGAGTTATGAAAGGACTTGAAATTACATCGGAAAAATGATGAATTTGGATTTTTTCTGGCACAGTCCTGACTCTTTCGGGAAAGCAGGAGCTCTAAGGAAGAAGGATGCAAAGCGATCTGCCTCCCTGAAGGGGCTTAATGCTTTTCGAGGCTTGTTGGCTGGTGACGGTCTTCAGCTCCTCTCGCACCCCAAAACCCCAGGAAGGGCTTTATAAAACCTTTCCTTGCAGGGGCTCTGACTTGGCCCAGGGCTGGTCCCTGCTGTTCAGCTGATTGAGGAAAGCAGCAAGTATTTACAAACAAAAGCTGCAAGGGTGTTATCAAGGGGCTATTAAAATGTGTATATTCTTAATATCCTGTGGATTGCAGATTTCTTGCAATTTCTTGTTTCCTAATGAGCGCTTGTAGCCTGAAGCAGCAGCAAAAAAATTACATGGTCCATCCTTTGACCATGAGACATTTCTGTGTGATAGAACTGATCCAACAGTAAAAATGTTGTCAGTTTTTTAAGAAGGAATGTGTCCCTTGGGCTGTGCCAGCCGTGCCAGGGGCAGAGGGGACAAGGCTCCATGGTGTCCTGTGGTATGCTTGGCTTTGCTGCACAGAGGATGTGCTCCATGAGAGGAGGTCAGGAGCATTCTCTTGGGGCTGAGCTGGTCTGGGTCCCCCAGCAAGAGGCAGGAGGACCAAGAGCCTCAAATTTCACAGAATCTCAGCCTGGCAGGGGTTGGCAGGGACCTCTGGAGACCACCCAGTCCAACCCCCTGCCAGAGCAGGGCCACCCAGAGCAGTTGCACAGGAACGTGTCCAGGGGAGTTTGAATGTCTCCAGAGAAGGAGACCCCACACCCTCTCTGGGCAGCCTGTGCCAGGGCTCTGCCACCCTCATAGGAAAAGTTTTTCCTTATCTTGAGATGGAATTTCCCGTGTCACAGTTTGTGCCCATTGTCCCTTGTCCTGTCACTGGGCACCACTGAGAAAGGTCTGGCCCCACCTCCTGACACCTGCCCTTAGCTATTGATAAGCATTGATGAGATATCAGCAGGTTATCGGTTACAGGTGCTCTCCTCCAGCCATGACCACCGCCTCCAGCGAAGCTGAGTGTCAGTGCGGATCCGGGTGCAGATTTAAGTGAGAAGAAGGGTGTTGGAAGGAGAAAGACCCACCCAAACCCGGCTCCCACCGGTTGTTCGTGTAGAGCATCCCCACATCAGATCCCTGTGACTCTAGAACAAAGGCACCACTCCTCTGCTGCCCGTCCCTTCTCACTGAAACTCTGCTCTGGTAACCCTGCTTTTCATCCGTCTTTTGTGAATGGACTCGTTTAGCATCCTGGAGCTCCTTGACCTTAACAAATGGAAGGGATGACTCCTTGTTTTCAGAGGTAGCAGTAAATAGGACTGGAGGCTGTTGTTGAATTGTCTGCAGCTCTGCGTGACGGCCGTAGCAGAGTTCCGTGAAATCCAAGACAAGTGCTGGTGCTTTAATTAGAGCAGAAATAAACCAAAGTGTTTTTAATGCATATCGACATTGAGGCTTCACGACCCTGGGCAGAAGAGCTGTCAGACCATGATTGCCAAAACACCTACGTTTAATTTGGGCAGCGGGTGAACTGCAGTATTTGCCAAATCGCGAACAAGACAGACACTTATTGCAATTATAGGGCCTTATCTGCTGCAGCAATCAGCTTGGGGTCAAAGAGCTGCAGCGTGACAATTGACAGTGAAGCACTAAGTGACTTCAACCGCTCTTCGTTCTGCCGCGGCTCCACCGCGGGACGCAGGCGACGCCGGCGCCCGAAGAGAAACGATGCGAAACGTTAACGCTGCTTGAGCAGGATGGTACCAAAAAGGTGAAGACATGTTTATTCATGGCTTTCAGTGGGACAGATGCCATAGAATTGACAAGGTTGATCGGTCACCAAATTCATACAAAGCATCGTGCCTTTCAGAGCGCCTGCTTCTGTAGAAACAGATTAGTGCAATTTGCAGTCACGCGATGGGGATGAAGGCAAGGCAATTATTTTGGATAACTGAGCATTCGTTTTTTATGAACTTGTGGGGAGTCGTTAACAAATGATCAGATATCTTTTTCACACCAGGAGAGCAGCAGGTCCAGCTCTGCAGGAGCAATTGCTCTGGCCCCAAAGGGGAGGTGCGAGAGCCCGAGGTGGTGGGACCAGGCTCTGCTGGCGCTGGGTCCATTGGAAGCAATAACAGGAAAAACATCAAGAAAAATGAGTGAGAAACCAGAGGAGCAGCAAATGATTGTAAAGAAAAAAGCACTTTTTAGAGTTTTTTAGACTTTTTCACTTCCATTTCAGCATCCACCACCCTGGCAAACCAGGCAACTGGTAAATGAGCCAAGATCATCTCGCAAATACCTGGCTTGGGGGAAAGCGCTGCTCATGCTCTCAGCAGGTTGTTATAAAGCTTCTTGCAGAGCACGGGACTCAGCCATAGCATCAGCAGCGAAGGTTTCCAAGTCCTTTGCAAATTTTGTTGCCTGAATCAAAGTTTTCCCCAGGCTTGAGAGAATGTTTGGGAGATGGGGTGAAATGCTTCATTTCTGTGAGGATTTTTTCTGGTTTTGCCTTTAAAGCACAATTAAAAAGGAAGAGCTTTTTGGTGTTTTGCGATGTTTGTCCTAATGAATTCCAAGCATGCTGCGTTTGCAAGCTGCAAATTGCTAAATAAACTGCCAGATAATAGAATTTAGTGCGTATTTTTAATTTGATACCACTGCCCCCAGCGTTGCAAAATGCTATTGTGACAAAGTGCTTATGGCAGTGTGTTTCCATCATTATGTACCTTCATTTAGAGATTTCTAAGACAGCATTACTAGTGATAATGTTGTCCCAGTCCAGACCATGGCAGTCCATGCACAGTTTTCCTCCAAAGTCCTGGTAGTGGGCTACAGGTGATTTACTCTTGTGTTAAAGTGATAGATGTGTTTTAAGACTTGTGAACACTGTAAATTTCCCTGTAAAATTTACTAAGAAAATTAAAAATTGACCTTATTTTCATGGGAGGAAAATACATACTCAAACTGTTGTCTAAAAATAGCAATATTAATTTCTTAGTGTCACAGGAGGCTGCGTATGTTTTTGTCTGTATTTGACTCAGTTTTTTGAGCATCTCTGAACTTTCACAGTAGATGTTTCAGAAAGGCCTCAGAGCTCTAAATACCTTGTTTCCATCATACAGGGCTGGGGAGAAATTTTTTTTAAAAAGAAAAGTTCTGTGGCCAGATATCCCACATCTGCAGCTGAGGGTGCCTTAATCATTACAAGAAGTTCAGCATGAGGACAGATGTTTCCAAAGGACAACTGACACGACTCCCCATCTGTATCTGCACCCACTGACAGGTCTACCCTATGCAACCACATCTTAATCAAAGCACGCCCTGAAATACAATCCCAGTGAAAAATATATTTAAAGTTTGCTGAAACTGGCATTTCTGCAAAGCATTTATTTTCAGCTGTGTCAGAGTATTTCATGTTCATTGCTATTTTTTCATTTCACCTTCAGTATTAGTGTGTTCCACACAACCTGCTTTATTACAGAGAATTTTCTTGAATGCATTCAAATTGCAATCCAAGGGGTACTTGAGAGAGCCTACAAATTACTGAGGGCTTTAAAACTGAATTTTCAGGGTTGTAAGGAAATGGCTTCTGTGAAAAAATGTTGAGATTGGTATAAATTTCACCATCTTTATTATTAGACATTTATAAATCCATCGGCTGTGTATGGCTGCTGCGTGGAAATTGCGACGATCTCACTCTGGCCCAGGTAAGGAAGTGGGGGAGATCTGTAAATCAGGGTTTTTTCTGTCCCTGCTGTGGATATTGTGGTGTTGGGTTTCTTCATGCTTCATTGATTTTGGCTGTAGTTATGGGAAGCTCTGCCTGGAAGGTTTCTTCTTTCATTATTGTTTAACACTGCACCCCTGCCAGAGGCATCAGATGTTACTAGAAAGAGTGGAGGAGGCAAAACATCACCTGAAAATAGATTTTAAGTTTGCTCTTTTAGTCTGTCTTTGCTTTGTCTGTCCTCCCAAAGCCAGCACCTCTGCCAGGCAGTCCTGTGTGCTCTGGCTGGTCTTGGACCGTGCTAGAAATGGGCCTCAATAATAAAATTGGCACCCAGATTTGGATCCTGAGCATTCTTTTCTTTAGCAGTTCAAAGGTGTGTGCTCTTTGGTTGATTTGAACTCATCTCTATTTAGCAGGGGAAAAAAAAAACAAACAAAAGTGTGGTCACCTGGAAGCCACCTGTTGCTCAGATAAATCAGAAATTTTGTCAGGTGACAGTTTTGTTTTTTTTCCAAAGGACCCGTTCTTCCCCAGGGTGTGAGTTCTCAACGCCCTGTGAGGCTGAGAGGGTGCAGCTCCTGGTCGGGGTCCCACCTCCTGCTCAGCTCCGCAGGACCGTGGGATGATGTAAAGCTGCAGCAAACTCCACCAGCTCCTTCCTGGGACCATCCGTGTGCCATCGACTTGAAAACTTCTACTGATGCTGTAAGAAACCTTTTTCTTTTTTTTTTTTCACGTTCAAGTAATCATCATAAAAATTTGCCAGTGATGCTGCAGGGAGAAGATCTTCACTGAAAGAATAAATAGTGTTGCAGCATACGAGCTATGAGGTTGGAGAATTTTGTGTCTTATCGGGGGACTTTTGGTGACCAGCTAAATTTAATGGACATGGTGCTCTTGGCTCAACGCGAGGTGAAGAGTCCCTGGTGTCCTATTCTGAACCCTACAAAGGATGCAGGTTCATTGCACCATCTGACCAGTCCTTGGTCTGTTCCCCTACTGCTCCAAAGGAAAGGAAGGACCATGGAAGGGGAGGCTGCAGCGTTTTGTGTCTTCTCACCAGGGCTGTTACTCCAATACTTCTCAAAATCTAAGTTCACTCTAATTCTGAGGTGCTCCAAGGGGTCAGAACACAGACTTTATTGTCTAATTAAAATGGTTTGTATTACAAGCAAACCTCTCTGTATTAATGGAAGAAGGAACAGAATGATGTATCATACCACCTCTTTGAATTATTTTGTTTAGTGTCTGTGTTGGATATTAAACATTATGTCTTAAATGCGTGGCTATAGAGAATTTCAATAAGCTTGACATCAAGGTAAGAGAAAAATAATAAAAACATCCTCGTTTCTTTTATAACACAGCCCCATGTAACAAGGGAACACTAAAGCTGAAATGACTTTTTGCCAATAATTGTCTTTCGGTTCTTTAAAGCAATATAGTCAATTCTCTGTAGACTTAATACTACCGGTTATGGGATTTGTATCTCTGCTAAATGCAAAATTTAATTCAGTGTTCAGTTGTTTAAAATTTTAAATCTAAACTTTAGTATGTCATAAAAATTGGACTGCTTCTCATACTTATTAGTCTGAGGGAAAAAAATTGTCTAATTCAATAGAATTCATGCCCATTGATACTACATTGGGGCTTATTAAAGAGATGAGGTGGTTTTAATATATAAACCATGAAAAGGCTGCCACATCAAGCAAATTATGCAAATTCACTTTTGTAAAAAGAGGCGTCATGTCTGCATTGCATAAAGACTTAGATGGGCTGCCCCCTACCAGGCTTTAGCCGTGAAGGTTGTTGGGATTTGCACGACGTGACAGGTACGTGCACGGTCACACTGGACCACACTCCTCTGTCTCCTGCTGGCAGCACCGCCCCAGTGTCCTAACGCTTTGTGGAAATGAAAAATAATAGATTTTGGAGGCCCCAGCAGAATTTGAAGCTTCATTATGCTTCAAATTCTGCTGCCCAGGGCAGGGGCATGGGACTGGATGGTCTTTAAGGTCCCACCCAACCCAAAGCAGTCTGTGATTCTGTTCATTTGGCACCAAGGGGAGAAACCGGGGTTTAATCCTGGTATTGTACTCTCATCCCAGCTGGGCACAGATGGAAAGGTCCCTGCATCCAGGACCCTCCTGTGCGGAGCATCAACCTCTGCCTGAGGGTCAAAGGGAATGATTTTTTTTCAGTTGTGTTTCTGCCTCCCTCAGCCTGTGGGAATTTCGGAGTCTATGTGAGCCCCGTGCACACAGTTTTGCAATAATTTTTAAGTTATACAACAATTATTGTAAACTGACAATGATTTGGTCCCTGGGAAGGGAGCTGCCCCATCCCCTGGCCTCGACACCCGGGCTCTCAGTGCCCAGGGAGCTCTTCTGCACCTCTGCAGGCAGGTCTATGCTGAACACATAAAGCAGGGCACGCAAGGAGTAATGAGACTCTTTAACCTTGAAACTTAAGCTAAATCTGAGCCTAAAAGTATCTGAAGAAATCCTTGTCTGCTGTTTAAAATATTCTAAAAAAGAGCAGTGAAATTCTTAATATTGTCTACTTGCAAATATAAAGATTTACCCTTTCCCCTTAAAAATGCACCTGGGATTCTTGGGTATGAAGTTGCCCCGATTATGAAGATGTTTGGGATTTTATCGGTTTCCATTTTCAGCAATTTTCCCAATGTAAATGTTGGATTTATAGTCTCCTGTCAGACACTGCGCAGAGGGAATAATAATCAGGCGCTAACATTTTTTTGCTTTACAGCTTAGCGTAAATCTTTATTAGAGTTTGCAAGTGGCGAAATAACCTTTGGCAGGAGGCGCTCGGGAGGTGATGTAGAACCTCCCGCTGCCGGGGGGAAGGCTCGCCTGGGTTCAGCAGGCACTCGGCCAGGCTCAGCTTTATTTAAATCCCCTTTTCTCTTTACGAACTTGCTACTGGTTCCTCCCTGGTCACCCTGGGAGGCAGTGGGAGATAAAAGAAGAATTGGTTATGCCAAGAAACTGGGGAAAGTATAGGTAAGGCTGGAGTACATTGTCCTTTAGCATGACCACCATGAGATAAATGTTGTTATAGACACCTACCTGTAATACACTGCGTTATACACGTGTTATGCAGCAGCCTTGATTATTTATCAGCCCTAGATTTGTGTCAAAAAAAAATATATATACCACAGTGGTCTGTTAATTTGTTGTAGATACTCCTGTATCTATATATAAAAAAATAAAAGGCGCTTTTCAGCTTCTTTGATGAATTAGCAACAGTTCTGGGAATTTTGGCAATCAACACTTGCTGAGATTCCCAGCGTTGTAGCTAATTTGAATATAAGTTAATATGTTTATTAAAGGAAATAAGACACTCATTCTTTTTTTAAAAAAAAATCATTTCATTCTTTGCCAGCGGATTTTCATTTGCGTTGCAAATTATTTCATGAATTTTCTTAAAAATATACATAATCTGTTCATTAAGAATTCCTTTTGTGCTTAGGATAAACTCCAAAGGAGAAGAGCGGTAATTTCTTTCAGAGGGATGAGCACACCAGTGTGCATTTCCACGGAAGCAGGTTTTCAAAACTGCTTTATGCTGAAGTTAGGCAATTTTGTAAACTCTGTTAAGAGTGAAAAGTTATTGCTGGGAGCTCTGGGAGGCGGCTGGGCCTTCGCTGGCACTGGGGGCTGAGTCAGATTTGTTCTCACCCACCAGTTCCTGAGAGAGCCTGGCTCACGGCCAGCCTGTTGACTCATCATCTGACCCTCCAACTGCAATTTTTAGCCCATGTTAAGTGATAACATTCTCATTAGTTATCAAGTAAATTGTAGAAGGCTTTTTGCTCATTTCTTTGGAGTTGGTATTTCCACTCAACAAAAAAATAATTAATTCCTATAATGCAAATGTACTTAAGTTATAGAAAACCTCTTAAAAATGTTGGCAGCTCCTAAATGCCGAAGGATATTCTTCCTGTATTGCTTCAATCTACAAGATCTTTTGTTTTGTCATGGGGGAAAAAAATAGGCTGATTTGATGGAATTTATTGATGATAAACTCAGTCTGGTTGTTTTTGGTTTCCTGGTTGGGGTGTTGGTTCTTGCAAAGGCTTGTTCCAGCATTTCGGGAGGAGCTGAAGTTAAACTGATGGCCCCAAAGACTAAAAAGCAAGACTTGTGTACCATTAAATAGAGTTAAAACTCAATCATGCATGTAATGTCCTATTTCAGGCAGTCTCTCTGCTGCAGGGACTGCTCATGAACTGGACATGGGTCACCACAGGAGAGGGATGAGAGGATGGAGATCCTTGGTGCACACACGTGTGCTCGGGACCAGGACTTTCCTCACATGGTAGATATTTCTCCCAACCATTAATGTGCAATGCAAATCCTAATGGCAGACATGAGGTGGACGAGGAGGATGGTGCAACAGTGGTAAAATCCTGACAAAGAAGAATTAGAGTGAGAGGGACGTACCGGCGTGTGACGGAGTGAAGGAAAGGAAGATTCAGCAAAAGCTGAGCTTTTGTAGAGCAGAGCCTGGGGAGAAGCTGTTGAAGACCTGCGTTTCAAGACCCGCTGTGTTTAAAACTGAACTAACAGGGAAAAATACTCCAAGAAAAGATCCGTCACTGGTACGGAGGCCAAAGGCTGCCTGAGGGCACTGCCAGTCCCTGCCGCAGTTTCCATAGCCCTCATGGAGGGCTTTAGGGATCTAGAGGGTTTTTTTAGGGATCTTTTAGGGTTTACGGTTCTAGAGAACAAGTCACACGAGGAGAGCTTGAGGGAACTGGGCATGAGGACGCTGAGGAGAGACCTCATTGCCCTCTACAACTCCCTGAAAGGAGGTTATAGAGAGGTGGGGGTTGGCCTCTGCTCCCAAGGGAATAATGACCCGAGCAGAGGAAATGGTGTGAAGTTGGGGCAGGGGAGGTTTAGATTAGATATTGGGAAGAATTACTTTCCTGAGAGGGTGGTCAGGCACTGGAACAGCCTGCCCAGGGAGGTGGTGGAGGCACCATCCCTGGAGGGATTTCAGAAATGGGTAGACGTGGCACTTCAGGGCATGCTCTAGTGCCCGAGATTGTTGGGTTGGGGGTTTTGTTTTGTGTTTGTTTTTTTGGTGGGTTTTGTGTGCGTGCGCGTGTGTGTGTGTGTGTGTATGGTTGGACTCAATGATCTCAAAGGTCCTCTCCAGCCATGAAGATTCTGTGATTCTATGGTGGTGGCAGAAAGGGCAGCTTCACCGTTGGGCTGGTTCGACAGGTGAAAAACGTTCATTGCCCTGGAGTTTCTCTTCTGTCTTGTGCTTATTGCTTAATTAACACACCGATAGCCCATACAAGATACTTTACTGTTTTTCTGCAGAGAAGCGCTCTACTCATATCAGCTTAAACCCAGCACTGTGCTTTGCTTTGAGGCTGTTTTGAGAAAAGCAAGGTACAACTTTTGCCGTGCTGTGTTGTAGAATAACGTGCTTAACACAGAAACTCCAATCATTGGGATATAGATTTCATGTTCTTCCCCTGCCCTGTGTCTCGTACCCACGCCGCACACGCTTGGTGTTGGCTCCGACTCGGCTCCCACCGTCAGATGCAGTCATTCAAAATTCACAAAGCCGTACAGGATCCGCACCTGCCTGTGAGTAGCTGGCTGCTATTAAAAGTATGTTCCTGGAGAAACATTTCTCTCGTGTTTTTAAAGCTGCCAGAAACCATTTATCCCTGCTATTGTGTGAGAGTCGTAACGTTGGAAATGACATTTCGTGATGTCTGCCGCCTCCAAGATGCCGCAGCCTGTCTTTGCACTTGGGCTTTGATTTTATTCAAATCTATTTATTATAAATACCTATAAATGTCAGTGGCTGCTGTTAGTCAGATGTCATGTTGAAAGGTAAGAGATTCCACCCACAGGACATTGCGGGGGGTGGAAGTAAAGTCTCATAATGAAGGGGGAATTGGGGAGAGCAAGGAAGCAAGTAAACACCTGAGGCAAAGCCACACATGTATGTAAAAAAATTAACTTTAAGGGCCTGCTTAATTTTAGAGCTGTTCCCTAACTGGGGAAGGAGCAAAACGGAGCAACCGGACATAAATAAGCAAGTATAACTGAAAACAGGGCTCGATCTAATTACAAGAAGACAAATATCCTGTTGGAAAATAACATAATTAGTGGTATATTGAACTTAAAACCTCTTCTGTGGTAGTTATTAAATTTCATGACATTTCAGCTTGATTAACTTTTTACCAGATATGACTTGAGGCTGGTACAGGGAACCTTCTGATGTGGATGGGATATCTGATGACCTACCCCAGCGACGGTCCCAATTATTCAAACTGAAGAAAATGTGTTATAAAACCTCATTAGCATGAAGGAAATGGATAAACCTACTGCCCAATTTCTTTTCTTTTTTTCTGTTTTAATGTTGGCTGAGAGTAAGGGATGAGATGTGAAGGAAAGCATCCTCCTGTCCCGGAGGGTGGAGGGAGAGCGACGAGAGGAAGATTGAACTCCAGCTCTGCCTCTGCCTTGACGATGATATTTTGCAGGAGTTAATGACAACTTTTGTATAGGGTATTTTTTTTGTAGGGGGTCATTCTGTTCTTGAGAGTACCCCAGCACTGCAGCTGCCTTTGGGAGTCCCTTCGCTCGTCTCTCTGCTAACCTATGGCTGCTCAGTGGCACGGGAGAGGCTGCACAGCGGTCTGGCCGTTGTTGCTGCCTCCTTCCAGCTTCTCTCCATTCGATAAGGACGACAACCTTGGGTGTAATAAAGGGAACGAGGCTTCAGGTAGGCACAGAGTAATTGATGGCATTTCCCAGAAAAACGGCAATAAAAAACCCTTTTCTCATGACAGAGGATCTCTGAGTGCTGCCCAGACCTGTGCGCCTCCTGCTTTGCCAGGTTTTTGGGCTGAAACCCTGGAAAGAACAACCCAATATTACCATTGCCATTATTATTGCCATTCCCATTCATGCCAGCAATCAGGGATTTGGGATAAACACATGGTTTAAACCAGACCAGCCTCTCCTCCTGGGGTTTATCAGGCTCATGGCACAAAAGGCCAGAAGAAATGGATGCACAACTGTTAATATTTCCCTCATTGATATTGGAAATATTATTTATATATTTTGAGTGAAATACGTAGAAAACCATGCTTATCTCAGCACTGCCTCATCTGATCTCTGATGGCATTTACCCATATTATCTAAGTTATAGAACAGCAATATATAAATTTAAAATGCTTCCTAAAGAAGGAAAAGCATGACATTGTTTTATGGACTTATTTCAGGGTTTTTTGGTCTAAACGGATACCTCTGCTGCACAAACCCGTTTGGTGTAACGCTTATAAATAATTTGCAGTGATGTTTCCTGACTCTCTTACATTTGGCTATTTCAGGTCTGGGGCTGGTGCCCGGCTGCAGGGCAGATGCTCACTGCCACCATTCCCCGCGTCCTCCCAGGTCCTATGCTGTGGAATTCCAAAGATTTATCCATTTTATATGGCTTCACAGAAATAAAAGAAGAAAATGTAACTCTAAACTGAGGGTCTTTCCTGGAAAACAATTATAAACCACGGTATTTATATCAAATCTTTGGGGATTGTGTATGTAATTTTCTTTGGGTGGGATGTTGCCCCTGGGTTCTTTAGGAGTTTTCTGCGCAAGGGATCACAGACAGAAATCAGGCTCCTTCCAGTACCGTTGGTTACTTTACCATGTGGGACACAGGGAAAAGTAAAATAGTTTGGGTAAAAAAGTTAATTTTTGATAAACGTTTACAAAATACCAAACCCTAACGTGAAACAACCCCAGAGAAATAAAGCCCCAAACCAAAGTGCAGTTGGCTGAGTTAGTGAATGATGATGGTCAGGGAGGTGATGAAATTCATTTCAAATTGCTCTGAGCTCCAAAATACCAAAAGTGAATATAATGAAGGATTAATGGAATTTGCTTTTGTCTTTCTGTAAAGAAAAAAAAAAAGGCTACTTAAATCAGTAGTGTGCTCGTTATGCATATGAAGACACAAAGGTTATGAGAATATGGCACAATCTTCTCAATTCTGTGATTTAATTAAGATATGCCTCTAAGGGAATGAAGGAAAAGGGATGCTCGCTTTAACTGTAATTTATAAACTTGTGTTCCATTTCTTGAAGGTGTGAAACAACAACGGTAACAAATGATTATTTAATAGCATAAAATGTCAGGAGAGGAGCAGCTGAGATCAGTTTGGAGGAAAAAGGGATATTGTCATTTTTACGGGATCCGTGAGGACACCAGTGGAACAGTGTAACTGAAGAGCCCAGTCCTTTACGACGACGCAGCGGGGCTGAGCTCTCCAGAGGTTTCTGAGTGACCTCAGGCCACAAACAGAGAACTTTTTTTGGCAGCATTTTCCCCTAAATTGCTCTTTAGAGGTGGATGTCTGTCCCAGCAGCCCAATCACCGGTCTCTGCGGAGAATATAAAGAAAGAAATTGCCATTCTTTAAAGCAGGTCCTTGGGTAACACGGTCACCCCAGGTACTCCACTGGCCTTTCTTGCCATGAGAATCCTTTTCCCAGTTTGATTTGTATTAAGTTTTTAATGGGAAAAAAATACATGGCAAAGGAAGATTTTAACTGTTCTGGCTCCTTTCTCAGCTGAGAGACTTTCCAAATTTTGTAGGCTGCTCCAAAAGTTTCTTTAACTGCTTAGTAATGCTTTGCTGCCATTGCATGCACAAACAAGTGCAACAGTTTGGTTTGGTTTGTTTTTTTAATTTTTTTAAATAAAAAAAATAAAAATGTGTTGTCCATTTAAAATAGAAAATGTGAATATTAATTCCTATTTTGGGCTCCTGGACTAGAAATACAGCCTCGGGCAGCCTGAGGCTGTGCCTCAGAAGAAGAATTTGTGTTGGGTCTCACTGGGGGCGTGAGCCCTTGGCTGAATGTTGGGCTCAGTCCCTGCCTTAAGTGGAAATTGTACATTAAAGACCTCCCTGAGCCTCCCCTGGACCATAAGTAAGCACACACAGTTTGTTAGTGTTTACTTTCTCTTCTTTTAACAATAATAAAAAAAGAATTTTTTTCTTCTGTCAACTACTTTTTGATTTATTGTTTTTTAGTTGAAACAATCATTTCTTACTATCAATACCTTATTGCCAGTGTGAACTGCTGAGAGATAATCTAACAATAATGTGCTAATTAGTCTTGCTGTGGCAGTATCTCAGATACAGGCTGAAGAGTTGGAAGATAATTAGTATTTAACTAATTAAGCTTGTTGCAGGTTCATGAGCAGAGGCTTAGATGTATTTTTCCCTGGCAAATTCAGAGTGAATGCAGTAATTTAACAGCATTTTCTGAAATAAGCAGAGGAGCTGGTCAAAGAGATTTTTATTTTATTTTAACAGCAGCTATGGGATTTCACCTTTCCCTCCCAGCTGTCTCCCAGGCTCCTTCCGATTTCTCATTAGACATCGTTAGGTTAGAGTCATTAGATTATGGCTCTGACCTTAGGTAACCCCACAGTATTTATTTCCACATACCCTTGATGTAAAAAAGTAGAAATACTAGTCTGTGAATTATAACAAAGATCAATGTGGTTTTCCTTCCTTTTTTCTTGCAGGCTGTGGCTGTGTCCCAGTCAAGTCATTCCCAGAATTTCCATGGCACCTTGGGCTGAGTCGTCTGTGATAAAAGGTGAATATTCTCACCTTTCTGGAAGAAGAAAATGATTAATAAATGATTTGTGAGTGTCTGAGGGGAAAAAAAAGCCTTTGGGGCTGAACAATCCCACCTGTGTGTCTGAAGGCAGAGCTCTTGTGTGGTGAGAGATCTAAAACAGGTTAATGTATGTGTTGATTGCTAATCGACATACTAATTGCTACTAATTTTTTTTACACAAATTGCATAGCCTTCAGGTGAACGTTAACCTTCTTGCCTAGCCATCATTTCTTGTCGTTGACACAGTGCTGACTCCTAGGGTTGCCTGAATTGTCTGGTTTTGAGATGTCTTTGAGTATGAAATGACTATTCAAACCATAATTGGGGACCTCAGGTTTCTTCCACACTTTTCGGCTGAACCCCTCACAGGGGGAACATGGGGATGGGGCTCTTCTGATGGTGGGTGAGGGTCAGCATCAGCTTCAGCATTGGCTGGGCATGGGAATGCTTTCAGGTGGCACTGACTTTGAGGGATGCGCTGTACCTCATTATATGTGTTAAAGAGCTTGATTTGACGGTCAGGTGTGGTCCTATGAGAAGAATTCTTTAAATATTGGCCTCTTGTGTATGAAGATTTTCTTTCCAAGTTTTTCAGCTTATGATTTTTTTTATCTTCATTTGGGATTTTACCACAGAGCTGCTGTCTTGCAGGTTGCGATGGATGTGCTAACTTAGTAATGGCACTTTGAAGCCAGCTAGAAATGAAGGGAGGGTCTTGTCCCATGGCTCCTTGGTGTCAGTCAGATCCGAGGGACAACAATCAGACCCGATGTACTGAGGACAACACCTGAGCGCTGGGGGCAGCAGTCTGGGGAGCACCAGGCTCAGCAGTGGTGGGTGGGTGGACAGACCTCGGTGCTGCTGGGGACCTTGGCTGATGGTGGAGGATCTAAAATAACTGTGCTTATATAAATGAGCCCAGGGAAAAGTTTGATGACCCTGTTTACAAAAATTTAAGCATTTATAAAAAAAAAAAGTGTCAGAAAAATGACTGATGTGAAATTATAAGGAAATTCACAGCTGACTTACTCAACATGCTCCATCCGGGGTTGTACATTTAGAAGTGTCCCACCTGAAGGACCTCAAAAGGAACCCGAGGTAGGTGTTTCTTCGTTTTGTGCTGTTTAATTGCCTTGGTTCTGTAGAAACCACACCAGTTTATCTCTCATGAGAGCAAATCTACATTTTCATCTGCTCTTCCACTTGCCATAAACTTCTTTTCTGCAGGCAGGCTGAGGGAGGAATACCAAGAGACTGCTCTAATTAAGATATGCCAGAGCTAAGTTAATTTTCAGGGTTTCTTTCAGATACTGAGGAACACACCATCATTATTATACAGCCAGAGCAACTGACTTTTATTTAATGTGGTACTTGCTCACAAACAGCCAGTCAAATGTACCAGTGCAAGCAATGAAGAAATTGTTCAGAAATATTATCACTAATTTTTGAAATAAGTGATGTTGAGTATATTAATGTTTATATTCCTATTACTTTGGTTAAGAGGAAGGTAAATGAAAAATTCCCTGTGCTTTCTCTCAGTACAATGAACACACTGTAAATGACTTAAATGTTTTGTTTCTTCAAATTCCTGTCACGTTTTTCTGTTTTTTTAAGCTTGCTGTATGTTAATATTTATTTATTTTGATTTTATGTTTACATGTGATTTCTCTGTATTTTGTAGTGTTTGTGGTAGTTTTGCTCTTCGCTGTGCCCAGAGGAGCTGGAGCAGCGCTGGGTTCCCTCACCTGCATGAAACACCATGGGGAAAAAACCAAAAAAATTTGTTTTACCATTTAGAGAACAGTGTAAATATGTTGGCAGCAGGGATCGTCTAATAGAAATATTTCATGTTAAGAATTTCTAGTCTTTCTTTAACCAGGTTTTATATATTTAAATACAGTTTAGAAATCACACATTTTCTTTAACTTGTATTGATTTTGGGATATTTCATAGCCCGTGCTCACAACACAGAGCAGCTGTCAGATGCATTCACAGCTTCTCAGGGCAATCACAGCAGGTATAAAAGAATGCTGAAGAGAGAAGATGGAAAATATATAGCATATATATGGATTTTCCCTGGTCCTGACAGGGCTTCTATTATTATTTTATTATTTTATTTCCATGAATCTCATAGACCCCGGAGAAGCTGATCCTCTCGCTGAGGTGGACCAGTTAGCAATTTAGGAGGAAATTTGCTCCCATCATGAGGGATATGTGTGGTAATGCTGTCTGAGAGCTGGGCAATTACTGGGGAGTGATGAGCAACTATAATTCACTGGAAACTAAATATGTCTATTGAGCGAGCCGTGCGGTGCCAGTCGAGGAGCAGAGGGGAAACCACCGCCCCTGCCCTGTGCCAGGGGGGTGGCGGGGAGA
>VXAK01001246.1:179396-216101 GCA_013399435.1 Arenaria interpres | reverse complement strand
GGTGGCGGGGAGATGCTCCTCGCTGCAGCCGGGGCTGCCTCCAACCCTGCTCCTGTGACAGGCAGGCACAGAAAGGCACTTCTCAAAGAAATTTGTTGGGAAAAGAATGGGAGGGAGGAAGAATAGGGGGAGGGAAAGAATGGGGAAGGGAAATATGGGGGGAAAAAAGAATGGTGGGAAAAGAATAGGGGAAAAAGACTG
The DNA here is from genome assembly GCA_013399435.1 of Arenaria interpres. Taxonomy (NCBI): domain Eukaryota; kingdom Metazoa; phylum Chordata; class Aves; order Charadriiformes; family Scolopacidae; genus Arenaria; species Arenaria interpres. The sequence goes on along the minus strand of VXAK01001246.1, from coordinate 215,900 downwards.
AGGGGGGGAAAGAATAACAGGGAAAAAAGAACAGGAGGGAAGAATGGAGGAAAAAGAACAGGGGGGAAAATAGTGAGGGAAGAGAACAGGAGGGAAAAATAATGGGGAGAAAAAAGTAAGGGAAAAAAAGGGGAAAAAAATTAGGGAAAGGGAAAAAAAAAAAGGTGTGGGGGGAGGGAAAAACAAAACCCCATGATGAATAGTTGCAGTTCTGGAGCTGAGGGTGCCCATCACCCTGCACGACGAGGAGGGACCCGTGACAAATCCTCAGCGGGACCCTCTGTGGCTCCCACAAGAGCAGTTTCTCCCCTCCCCGAGCGGGTTTGTATCTCCCCCCGCGTTCAGGATTCACGAGCTGCATCGAGATAAACTGTTGTTGCATTTGTTTGGAAAGTCAGGCTCTGGCGGGGCTGGGGGTTGGCCCCGCGGAGGGTGACGGGACGCGGCAGCCCTGTCACGCGTGTGACACACCAGCATTTCTGCCTCATCAGCAGGAGATGGCCAAAGCTATAAATTTTCTAGACAAACCAAAGAGCCCTGACAAGCTATTTGTCGACAAAGTATACTAGGGAGATATTTTTTTTTAAAAAAATAATACTCCAGCTTTTGTTCTTACACACTTTCTGAGTGACCTGTATTAATTTTTCCTGTGACGCTGAATAATTAATTCTCACTCAGAAAGCTGGAATTACAGACTGCAAGCTTCAAGCGCCAGTGCAATCTGAAATGAACCCTCTAATATTTATCCTGTATTTATTTCTGCCTTTAGCATTCAAGTGGTGCAGTAGATAATTCAGAGGAATATATGATCAAATGCAGCTTTAGAGCAAGAAGGGCAGTCAGTGATAACAACTCCTCTGCTGAAATAACCTCTCCTGATTTCTTTCCCAAGCTGTTGTCTGTCTTTTCCTTTAACTCGACTTTTAATTTGACTCTGTGCCATAAAAAATACCAACCTTATCTGCTTTACACTTTTACAGAAATCCACATCTCCAAAGCAGTGTAGAAACATTAATTAACCCATTCTTGCTGTGTCTCTCACCAGGGGAAGCGAGGCAGAATAACTGGCCCCTGCCTGAGCTGTGCCATGCACAGACCATCACCTTCATGGTGTGCTGGCTGTTGGATGGGGCTGAAACCTGTAATTTCCATCTTCTTTAGGGAGAAAGATGCTGTTGGGGAAAAAAAACCACCATCAAAATTCAGGAGAGGACTGTTTCAGTCTGAGTCTCCTGGTGGTTAAGGTATCTCCTTTAAGAGGACCTTGTACTGTGCTGCACATCTGCTTCAAAACTGAAAAATCGGGGCTCAAATTAAGCATTTATGGACATAAGATTGCTGAAGGCCAAGTGAAGGTCTTGGCCAAAGAGTTGAGCTGAGCAGTATGCAGAGTTGAGAATAAATGGATTAAGGATTTTATGTGTTTATGGAGAGGCTGAAAGAGTTGGGGGGGTTCAGCCTGGAGAAGAGAAGGCTCCGGGGAGACCTTAGAGCCCCTTCCAGTCCCTAAAGGGGCTCCAGGAGAGATGGGGAGGGACTTGTGATCAGGGAGGGGAGCCATGGGACGAGGGGGAACAGTTTTAAACCAAAAGAGGGGAGATTCTGATAAGATCTCAGGGGGAACTTCTTTGGTGTGAGGGTGGTGAGAGCCTGGCCCAGGTTGCCCAGAGAAGCTGTGGCTGCCCCACCCCTGGAGGGGTTCAAGGCCAGGTTGGAGGGGGCTTGGAGCAACCTGGTCTGGTGGGAGGTGTCCCTGCCCAGGGCAGGTGGTAGCAGTTGGATTGTCTTGAAGGTCCTGTCCAACCCAAACCATTCTATGATTCCATGATTTAGGGTTTTGTAATGTAGCTGTTGAAGAAAAATCTGACCTTTTTTTAAAATGAGAAAACAGTGAGTTGGAGTAGAGCAAAAGAGCATGAAATTACAAGCCCTCTATATTTGCCTTTTTCTGGTGACAAAAGCCCTCTGACACCTGTGGCACCAGTGTATCACCTGCAGAAACTTCACTTGATGGATGCAAGTCTCCATCAGGAAGATGCTGGCACTTTCCAAATGCTGGTACAGACAAGGATGTCACAAAAATTGTATTTCTGACAGGGGTTTCTGTAACATGACGATACTAAGCAAAGATACTCTGTCACAATCAAATCCTCGTCAAGTTTATGTGTGATCTTCCCCGTGGCCTCTCCATCTTATTTGCCGGGCCGTCGCTCGAGTGTGGTGGCAGGTGGCTGTCACTCGCCGCACGCCACCTGCTCCTCAGCCCGTGAGATCTCCATCGGTCCTGTCTCACTCCCGCCTGTCAGAGCACTGGGATGTGATGTGTTGTCCTAACAGCACAGCAGGAGCACACGCCAGCAGGACACGTTATGGTGTCAGGTCGGAGAAGGAGAGCAATGATCCCAGGAGTATGGTAAGTGTGTACAGAGCCCAGGAAAAACATACGCATTATTTATCTACTAATCTCCAAGTGAAGTAAGAGTAGAACCAAACATGTCTTTCATCTGACACAGAAAGGCACATCCTCTTCCCAGGAACGTATCTCTTTGTCCCTTATTTCCTTCTTGGCTGTTTCTAGCTTTTTTTATGATGATTCTAGGTTGAACACTTCCCTGGGGGTGTTCAAGGCCAGGCTGGATGGAACTTTGAGTAACCTGGTCCGTGGTGGTGGCCCATGTGATGGATCTGTGAGTTCTAGACATGGTGGGAGGTGTCCATGCCCGGGGCAGGGGCTGGAACTAAATGAGTTTAAGGTCCCTTCCAGCCCAAGCCATTCTGTGATTCTATTCTGTGATGACTTAGGAAAGCACGTACAGAGGAGCTGCCTTAAATATGGGTTTAAAATTTAGCCAAGTGATGAAGCAGAGCCTGTATGTTCCAGGGCAATATTAAATGCCACAAGCAAACATTTCCAAGTACTGTCTTGGGGTCTTGATCCCATGACCACCCGAGGGACACTATTTTTTGTAGAGGAAATAGCACAGGAAATCTCCATGCTAAAAATTACTGCACGTCAGAGCTGTTGAAATCACGGCAGGTGAAGTTATTCACCCATGGTTTCCAAAGGTTTGTGAGTTGGATATAAAAATCGTCTCGGGGATGAAGCTTTAAAATCTCGGTCCAAACAAATTTCTTCGCTATGCAAATTAGAAGCAAAGAGAAATTACATCGTTGAGGTGCCAGAAGTGTTTGAAAGTGACTATTTCAAAGAGCGATTTCATCAACTTAATTTGACCATGCGCGAGCGCTGTGGGGATGTGGTACGGTGCGTTGAGCTGTTAGCGCACGGTATGGAAACACAAACTGCTTATATCTGTCATTGACAGATGGTTCATTTCATAGAATACCATCAGGAAGAGTATTAAAATAATAAAAAAAAAACAGGAAAGTTTCTCAAGGGGTTCTGGGTTTGAGTTGCAGAGACCATGAATCTATGTAGGGTGATCAAAACGACAGCGGTAATTGATGCTCCTCTCTAATTGCAGAGCTTGGGAGGAATTGCGCCTGTCTTGCTCATGACTCTTTCCTTTTCTGTCTATTTCTAACGTTATTATTTACACTGCTCTCTTGGATTTAAATTATTATTCGTATGCAAGAGTAAACAATTCCTCTGGTGGAGAGGTTGAGAGAAAGTCAATACGGTGATGTGCCTTCCCATCATGCTACGAGGGAGCACCAAGCTGTACCAAGCCTCAAATGTCAAGGCTGTAAGACTGAAACCACACCAGGAACAGTATCATCTATCCTTTAAAACACACAAAATTTGGTTGCTTTTATTGTATGTTGGAACTCTGCAGTTTCTGGATGATGTTTGTATTTGCTCACCTCCTGATGAGCGTAAGGTCCCAGCCAGGTGCCTGAAAAGTAATTTTTTTCAGTGTTGATCTTGTAAAATTGTTAATTAACAGGTTTGATACAGACCTAATATTTTGAGGCGTCTTATCCTGGGTATGCTGTCCTTCTGCTGAACATTTAATATGTCAGTGATATTGAGAAGACTTGTCAGACACTTATTGAGGGAAAAACCAAAATTTGAATAGAAGAGATGTGGAAAGGTTTTTCCAGTAAAAGTTCTTGAGAATTAAACAGCAATAAAGACAGTTTGTTCTGTAGAGTCTTGCGTCGGAGCTAACAAAAACTACTACTATATCCTATGGTGAAAGAGGTCTTAATTCTCTGATTTCTTTTATTTTTTCTTTTTTCTTTCATACAGAAGCTGGTTTGTTAGACTGGCAGAGCTAAGAAAATGGCTATTTATGAGCTCTGCTGAGGCTGAAAGAAAGAGATGAGCCTCAAAATTCATCTTACCAAAGCGATTGGCAACATCAAAAAAACCCTGAGAATTAGTGTGTAGCTGCAGGTAATGGGCCTCACAACATCTCAAATTCTCCTGCTGGGAACTGGAGGCATTTGCGGAGGGTGGATGAACTATTCATAATTGCACTAAGCTGAAATTCTTATACTTGTAGTCAAAAGAAAATGTCGGTGTCTTTCCAAGCTCTCCCCTCGCTCAGGGAGCTGGCAGGGGAAAGCCAACGCTGAGGCAAATGATAGATAAACATTCAGGCAACGCTTTCTTAATTCTCTTAATGTTCAGTTATGGTGCCTCATCCCCTCTGGAAAACTTTTTATTTGAAGTTCCAGAGAGATGCAGGTAATTTCCATCAAGTGTATTGTCAAAACTCAGTGCTAGCAGGTGAAAAAAATGGACAGAAAGATTTAAATCCACTCACTCTATAGCAGAATTTTGAAAAAGAAACTTTTTCAGAAGTCTACCCTGGAGCCATGCACCTCACAACACTCTGCAGCCCTGGCACACCTCGGGGCTGATTAATCACTGCTGCACAGTGACTGACAAATCAACGTTTCATCATCACACTCAAGGGGATGAATTATCTGATAAATGACTACAGCCACTACATAAAGTTGCTTTTAAAAATATGCAAGGGTCAATTCAAAGAGATATCCCTAGTTTTATTGGTGGAAAGTCTTCAAAGCAAAAGGATATTCCAATATTTTAAACCAATACCCTGGTATGAAGTTCTTCAGTTGACCTGTATGGTCGTATTTTTCTCCAAACAGGAATCCAGGATTTCACTAGTCATTTAGTTTTTCTGTTTATAAAATATTTTTAGAAGTCAGTGCTGCAAAGCTTGAGGTTCGAAGTCAAGAAATGAGTGCAAACTTGGAAAATTGTGAGCTAAAGAGAACAGCAACCCATCAGGGACCTGAACCAAGCTAACCGTAGGGATGAAGGACAAATGTCAGTGGTTTCCTGAGTCTGCAGAAATCCTCTGGGCAGGATGGGGACGGGAGCCTCAGCTGCAGGTGCAATGAGAGCTCCTGGTGCTGGGTGCCAGGAACGATACAGGTAACAGTGGTAGACTGGTAAAAGTATAGAAGCAGAGGAAAGATGTTCTATTTTTTTGTCTTTTTTTTTTTCCCGCTTGCGAAGGAAAAAAAAAAACCCAAACAATTAAAACTGCACCAAAAAATTAATATTCTGATTAAACCCGAGGACACCTGCCTCTGGTAATGATGAAATTAAGCAAATGATCCATTCCCTGCTTTGTTCTCAAGTCTTTATATAATTCTCATATTTTTCTTGTCATTGCAGTATCTGAAAACCTTCCTTTTGAACAGTGTGACTAATTTCTCTCCGAGGTTTCTTTCTTTCCTTCTTTTTAGATGGAGACATATAAACAATAATTGCCTTGGAGGGTTTATATTTCTAGGTTTTATTATCCGTTCAGTTTTTAAATGAGGCCTAATTATTAACTGAGTATTTGTTAGGGGAAAAAAGACAGTTAAAATACCCCCCCCAACCCCAGAAGCAGAGGTGGCTTTGTAAGTGATGGTATAAAGTTATCGCTATAGAAGTTTCTTGCTGGGTGGGCACAGGAGTTGGAAAGGTGTGAGAAGGTGGGAAGAAGGTCCCAGTATTGTTTGAAAGGTCCGTGTCACTGGGAAATGGCAAGAACACACTGTGAACTTGCCAGATTTGTATGAAGAGTGAAGATCCAGGGTGGTCGTGGTGACAAAGGTGGGGTCAGACTCTTGACCCTTGGTGGGTTGTCTGCAGGGGGAGCAGAGCTGGGCAGAATTGATGCTCTGAGCATTGAGCTGGTTTTACCTCTTCCAGATGTGTGTGAGCTGTGATACCAACGTGTCTGCAGTCCGGTGTATGGTGTCTTTACCTTTCACTGCACAGGTCTTCCCAGCTCCAGCTGAAACAGCTGTTATAAGTTAGACGTTGCCAGTCACCTTTGTTTGCTTGTTTGCTTTGTTTGCTTGTCCAAATGTGTGTTTTGGTTCGGCTGCAGGTAGGATTTCTTGGTGAATAGCAGACTGTTGATACGTGGCTTTTTTCCATATGAATGGCAACTCATTAGATTTCTTTTTAAATGGCTTTCACAATGAGATACTTGCAAAAAACCATGAATAAGTGACTTAAAAATAAAATACTTGCTCTTTTTTAGAATTACCTGACTTTCCTGGGAACTATCACGTAGTAGAAATGCTCACGGAAAGCCTGTTTCCCTGAAACAATCAGTTCTTGGAAGTTAAGTTCTCAAAACACCTCCCACCAGCCCAGGTTGCTCCAAGCCCCCTCCAGCCTGGCCTTGAACCCCTCCAGGGATGGGGCAGCCACAGCTTCTCTGGGCAACCTGGGCCAGGCTCTCACCACCCCCAGTGAAAAATTTCTTCTTGCTAGCTAATCTAAATCTCCCCTCTTTCAGTTCAGAGCCATGACTCCTCATCCTTTCATTATATTTCCTTGTAAAAAGGCCCTCCCTGTCTCTCCTGGAGCCCCTTGAGGGACTGGAAGGGGCTCTAAGTTCTCCCCGGAGCTTTCTCTTCTCCAGGCTGAACTCTCTCAGCCTGTCCTCACAGCAGACGGGCTCCAGCCCTCTTATCTTTGTGGCCTTCCAAGTTTTTTGCAGGAGGTGACCTCCTGATAGTAGGAAGCAGAAAACCAAGCAAAGTGGCCATGTCTCCATTCATGGGGGGAGGTCTCCATCGTTAACACAGATCCCTGGAGCTGCCACCTCCCGCTTGAGCTGACTCCTCCGGTCAGACCAGGCTCTTCCTTCGCAGCCTGTGCTTGGTTCTTTCCCCCTTTTCTCCCGCCCGTGTCCCTGTGGTTTGTCTCTGGTGGCCGGTGACTGGGTTTGATGGGCTGGCACCCGCCAGTGGTGAATGTCAGGGAATATTTGCAACGAGCAGAAAGCACATGGATTTGTCCCTCACAGGGAGGGGGAAGCAGGGATTTGTTAGCAGTGCGATGGAATGTTTTCCTGTCTAAGTAATACAATATTGATATTTTTCTGTGGAAAAATATTCTTTTTTGGCTGATGACTCTGGGAGGGGCAGTTTGTTTCCTGCTGCGAATTGCTTTTTTTTTTTAAATGTCTTTTTCCCCACTGCTTTTTTTTTGTTTGTTTTATGTTTGGGTTTTTTTTCCTGCTGCTTTTTATATATTCCCTATAAGAAATCATGCTTCAGGTGATGTGCACACCCGGGACTGGGTTGGAATCGCCTCAGTAACAGATAAGAGGAAACACAGGAAATAATTGTCTTATTTTGATTCCTTTCCTTCTCCAACCCCCCCCCAAAGAGGAAGCAGCAAAGGCTTTGTAGGAAAAACACAGACTGCGCCAATCCGCAGCGGAGGGAGAAGGGAAAACAGCATCTTCTCCATGTTTTGGCCATTTCCAGGAGGGATTCCCCCTGGTATGTGCCTGGAACAGAGTGTTGCTGTGTCTCCTCATCGCCTGCTGCCGGCGGCTTCCTGGGATCTTATCACCAAGTTTTTACTCCTCTTCCACTGCATTAATGACTGCATTAATTACTGCACAGCGGTGTTGGTCCATGTGATATTTTACATCAGTTTTATTTATTTTACATCAGTTGCTCTGAGAGCCATTCATGAATTTTATATATTGCTTTTACTAAACTCATTTTTTTTAAGTGCTATTTTCAGTGCAATGTAGTATGTTCTTGCATACGTCAAGGTGAGGTGGGGTTTTTGGTTGTTTAGTTGTTTGGGGTTTTTTTTAAGCACAGAAATGTCCTTTATTTTCTCTGAATGAGGTGATAATTTTTCTGTTCGTGAAGATTAAGGGCCAGAAGTGCTGTGACGTGAAGCCCGGAGGTTGTACCTGCAGGTCAGGTATCACACCAGTTCATCACATCACTCTGCTTCATGTGGACTCGGAGGCAATTCATGGAGTATCACGGCCAGGTCCTGGGGTCTGCTGAGCAGAGGCTGGAGTTTGGCACACGGTGACGAACTGTGTCCCGTGGCTGTGTGACAGACCAACTGCTCTGTCTCCTGGAGATGGGGAGAGGCTCTTTGGTCTGCCTGGTGCTCATCAACATACTCAATGTTTAATTTCCATGCTATAACCATTTATTTTTTGTCCTTTGGGGAAGTTGTGTAAGAGGAACATCCAAAGATACGTCAGAGAGGGTGAAATGTTAAATCCCTGATTTCTATTAGCATTATCAACCAGAGGATGCCTTTTGCTAGAATAAACTTCTCTTTTGTAGAAGTTATTTCATATTCTGTTGGATTTTTTACAGAACCTTTGCAGTTGCTGGTGTTTCCCCATTGGCTCACCCTGGTTATCTCCTCCTTTTTCCAGATCTCCAGGCTTTGAGCAGCCCAGTCTGATGAGAGGAGTCTCTACCCGTGCCATGGGGGTTGGAACAAGATCATCTTTAAGATCCTTTCCAACCGAAACCGTTCCATGATTCTATGATATAGCGAGGGTTTTCCATATGAGAATTATTACAACTTCAGTTTTCTCTAGAAGTTTTAATTTCTTCCATGGACATCAGCCCTGGCTGCCCAGCGCCATGGACCGCAGAGGCAGAGCCGTACCATGCAGTCCTCTCTTACAGAGTGGGGAGCCAGAATGGAAAAGGAGCTTCAGACAATCTTTTTCTCCTGAAAAAGTGGGGAAAAAACCACTTCTATAGCAAAATGCTTTTAGTCTTGAGAGTGTTTCGCTATATCAAGAGCTTCGCCGCTGCAATCTTCAGCGATTGTCACAGATATTTACAGCCTGCGAGGAAGGAAACGGTCGCAGGTGGGAGGAGGAGAAAAGAACAGATGCGTAAATTTAGTGAACGTTGCTCTGCCCGGCTGCGGGTGCGACTGCAAAGCACGTTCCTCTGAAAGAAAAGAGAAAAGTAGTCAGGAAGAGCTATGGGGGGCATTAGTCTCTCGCGATGGATGCGGTGACATCACCTTTCGAACACAATTACTTTTTATTTCACTTTAAGAGACCGTGGCTCGGCTGCCAATAGGAAAAATAGGATTTTGAGGAAAAAGAATTGTGAAGGTGCTGTGATTAATCTTGTGGCAAATCTCAGACTTTGCTGAAAAGGTCTCTATTAAGATCCTAATTTTATCCTTTCCCCTCTTTTTCACTTTTTTGCTTGAGATATAGTCAGAATTCTGAGTGTTAAACAAAGCCTTGGTTTTCCAGTTAAAGGGAGCAAACAGCACTGCCCAGGATGGATTAACTTCTAGTCGATTCTTCAGGAGTCACTGTGAGCGTGAACTCCATTTAAGTAACACTGCCAGAGACTTAATTTATCACCTAATTGATAAGAAATATAGCTTAGGAAGCCTAGACGATGAAAGCAACTTCTACAGGAAATATTTTACTAAGAGGAAGCTACATGGGAAGGCACCAGGGACAGAAAATTGAGTTACAAATTAAAAAGGTAAAAATATATAACAGAATTCTACTTTTTTTTTTTTTTTTAAGGAACTTGGGAGGGCCTGGTGTTATTTATTTGTAGATGGTGAAAAAAGCAGAGCAGTGACTTGAGTGGAGAGGGAAAATACAAAGGGAGGTGAAAGCTACGGGAGAAGGGCAGAGGGCTGGGGGAATCAGGAGGTGAAGAAATAAGTGGAAAGATGGAGAGTGGTTTGGGAAAGAGGGGGCGAAGGCGCTTCTGAGCTCTGGGGGTATCCTGAGGTACGAAAAGCTGGAAGGTGCTTCATGCTGGGCTCTCGGAGGCACACCACCCGCCCAAGGGCAGAGCCCAGCAACAACAGGGACACATTTGTGCCCCTGAAAGAGGTGTTTCTGCTGCAACGGAGGGTTTTTTCACTCTCACTGGTATGCAACTTCTTTGGAGTTTGAGATCGTCTAATAGACGCTGCTCTGTGGAAGGGTGACTGTTGAGTGCATGATGATTTCTCACCTCTGTACGTGCTTTGTAAATGTAAGAAATCCATTGGAGGGTGAATTTCTGTTGCTCACATGCTGTGACCAGGGAGAGGTTTGATTTCCCAGCTGCTCTTTTGCAGTCTGTCCTTTGCCATGGTTCCCCTGGGGGTAACAACCCTTCCTCTCCCCTGCCCTCCATCAGGAGGCAAACCTGCTGGCAAAAGCTGCTCTAATTTAAGGTGGGCAGAACAAGGAGACACAATTTAAACTGTCAAATATTCCATGCTTTTACGGTTTTGCCCTTGTAAACTGCAAACAGGAGGGGCGATTTCTCTGTAAAACCCTCAGGCAGTCACAGCAGACCATCCACCTCTGTTTTCCTCGTTTCTCCAGCTCTTCCCAACGCGTCCTCCTGCACCGACCCGCTGCTCTGTGCATCCCTCCCGCCCGCTTGATGCAGCTCTCCTCGATGGGAACCCTGCGCATCCATTTAGAACGGTTCCTTCCTTTGCCCTGCAGCTTCAATATTTGCAGCCGGCTCATGGAAATTAAGATGAAAGCCTGAAATCAGCGAAAGAAAAAAAAAAAAAAAGAAAGTGGGGAAAACCCCTTCAAACCCTTGACAAGTTGCCAAGGCAACTTCAGGAAGGTGGTGGCCCGAGATTGGAACTAAGCAGCAGGCCCCAGGAAAGGCACCGCAGGCTGAGGAGCAGGTAAGAACGCTGAGCTGAGCTGGTGTACAGTCCAACAGCCTGCAATTAATTCAAAGTAATCATGAATTAAATAAATGTGGGGGAAAGTTGAAATGTTTTCCACCCCATAGGTTTTTCAGCCTTCTTTAAAACAAGATCTTGCCCTCAGTTTCAAGGCTAGATCCCCAAACCAGCTTTTTTCCCCCCTTAGATAGACCTTTGCTATTCTGTATCTAATGCTATAAAAAAAAGAAGATAGTAATGTTTCTTTAAGGTAAATTAAGGTTTTGAAGCTCTATGCCAAACCTCTGTCTCAGGGATGAGAGAATACAAATCACTGGATGATTATTTCCAACAATGGTCAACCAATCAGTTTGAGAAATTCAGATCAAAAGGTTGATTCTCAAATATTTATTATAATAAGCTGAACAAGCAGCGGGCTGTAACTCACACGGTAGAATGAAATCCTTGCTAAATCATCACATCATAAAGAAAATTGCTTTTTTAATTTAATATTTCTCTTTCGGCTGTTTCTATAGAGACATGCTAATTTAGGAGCTTAATTTATTATCTGGAAGAATATTATGCTAGATACAAGTTTTTCCCAAATCGCTTTCAAGTGAAACCAAAGGCTCACGTAAGTGAAACGTGTGAGCAAAAGTGCAAATTGCCTCCTTCATTACGGCATAATGGGAAACCACGTACTGGCTCATCGTTCCTCCGGCAGCAAGGGAGGGGATGGAGAAGCCCTTTGCTGTTAGTTTGCTCACCGAAATGCTGAGAACTCAGCAGTGAAAAGCCAGCAGCCCTTTTGCTGGAGATGCAACATGGCAGCTTGAGAAAAAGACCCGTTTCTTCCTTGAGATAATGTTAGTCCTGTCTAAGAGCTGACCCAGCAAGTGCTGAAAATTGATAACAACAACTAACCCGCTTTGCCACAAATCTGCGGCTGGAGTCTCATTAGCTTTTCAACAATTGGATGAAAACCTCTGATATGCGTTTTCTTGGTAATTTACCCAGCAGGAGAGGGCTTCGGTCCACAAGTAGTATCGTGAAGAGAAAACATCTACGTCGTGCCCCTTCCCATCCCTCACCTCACTGGGATGCTGCATGGCCAGTTCCACCCCAGCTCGGCAAGGGCCAGGACGAAGCACAACGGCTCCTGGGGTTTACCCTGACCCTCTCCATCTCTCCTCTGTGCTCCCCAGCTATGGCACAGCTCTCGGTGCGAAGGCCAGAAGCTCCCACTGGTTTTCCCAGACAACCAGTAAGTCCTGCAAGGGTGTGAGGAGCAGGATGGGCCACCCACGAGGGATGCTAAATGGTCACGCTGTAGAGCCCAGGAGCACCTTGTTTCCAAAAGCTGCCTGGAAAAGGACCCAAACGAGGATATGGCTTGGTGAAGTTTCTTCTCAAGCTATCACTTCGCTCATTCCAGAAATATTTTATCGAAACTATCGCATACAGTGGACAGCTCAAGCAAGCTGATTAGCTTTAGTCTGAGTGACCTGGTTTATACCACAATATTTTGTTCTGTGACTCAGTCTACCTTAGAAGTGATCGTATATCACCAAATGATACATATTTCATGAAGGATGTGAATGAAGGGATGATAATTCAGTTCAGTTCAAATAGAAATGTCTCTTGATAAAGAAACTGCCAGCCAGTTGCCATCTCTGTTGGACCACAGAAATAAGTGATTTCTTTATGTGCTTTCAATGTGGTTTATGCAGGGAGAAAATCAGGTAAGAGACTCTATATTAAAAAAAAAAAGGAAAAAGGATGTTCTCTGCTGTCATGTATACTATAGATGTAAGGAGTGGATTTTTTTGTTGTTATTATTGCTAATCTGTCATTTTTTTACCACAACCAGTTGTTACTTGCTGTTTGCAATTGATTTCCTTTTATAATCACACTTTTTTTTTTTTTAATTTCCCAGGGGTTGATCATCAGCCTAACAAAGGCTAAAAATCCATTTTTTCTCAAGGGTTTTTGTGTTCCCAGCCTGTGAGCCTGGAGGGTATCACTGCTACTCTCCCTTTGTGCTCTGCTGATGGGACTCTGTGCTATGGTTTTCCTGCAGAAGTGTTTGGAATTGTTTTTTTAAACATATACTTTACTTTGGAATTTGTCAAGCTGTTGGTATTTGTTTCATCAATCTATAAATACAAGCATCCAGGGTACTTGCCAAAAACACATAAAGGGCACTGGCACATTATATGAGGGAAACATTTTGAAAACATGACAATAAAAGGACTCTGTGCGTTTGACGTGTAGCTTTGCGCAGGGAGAAAGCAGCGCTGGTGATCTGCTTCTTAAGGATAAGCTTGGGGCAGTAATTTTATTGCTAATGGTTTTATTTTCATTTTCTGGCATGGTACTTGGATGCTGTTAATTTAAAGAATTATGTTATTTTCATAAGATAGATCTATAAAAAAGAAAAGATTTCTTGGATGCTTCTGGCTCAGAGGTGGAACAGTGGCTGTGGGCTGGGAAAATACCGTTCATTTGAGCCCTGGAGAAGAGAGTCATCTTCCTACCACTTCTCCAGGAGTTCAGAAGGTGAGACTTTGAAAGTTTTCTGAGAGAGGGAAGTGGAGAATTAATCATTGTTCAAAGGGCTGTAACTGAGTCCCATATTGAAGCTGCATCACTGATGGAGTTGCTGCTGAGTGGTACCAAGTGTTGAGAAAATGCAGTAAATGCTCAAAAGATCTATTCAACTTAAGTTACTGAATATAAACATCTTGGCATTTTCACCTCTGTTGAAGAGTTTGATATGATTTGATACTGGCATCTGTAACTGCAAAATTCAGGGTTTTTCAATGAATTATAATGAGTGTCTGTGTTTTTACCAAATAGCTGTTCTATTTCTGAGCAGCCTGTGACAAGTTACTTGAACTGATCGCATGGGATAACTTGGATTAGATATCTGGGTATTCTTCTTTGACCATTTCTCTAATTGTCAGGTTCTTACTGTAGCACCAAGTGATACTATTATTATGAGGCTTCTTCGGGATGACATGAAGCATGAGATCATTATGGAGAAGGTAAGGTCAAAATTGTCTTCTGAAGCTGCTAATTTTGTTGCTCAGCTTGAGGGTTTTTTAGGTTCTTACCTGCTTTATCATTTTCCCCAGTGTATGTACGTGCTGGTGCAGGAGGTGTTTTTGCGAGCTTACAGGAGGGTACAGCAGCTCTGCTAAGGTCACTCCTGCCCCTGCTTTGGCTGCTCAGAGAAGATGTTGTAATTAGTAGTTAATCATGAGATGCTGAGTTTAAGTGGGGAGTCCAGCATCAAAGAGAATTCTGTTCCAGGGCAGGATCAGGAGTTTGATAGCAAAGGAAATGCCTCTTTTTTTTTTTAGTTATTATTTCCACTACCACGAACATCCTCTCTTCTCAGGGTACCCTGATGCGCTCACCGAATGCTGCTCCCTTGGCCAGGGTCGGCTGTGCCACCCTTGCTCACCCCGGCACCGGGCAGACCCCGAGGCAAATGTCAACTGGGGAAAATGGTGACATTTGGAGCACTAGAAGTGCCTCAGTGGGTCAGATGGAAGATCCAGAAGCATCCTGGTCATTACCACAAAGATGTTGAGCCTCCTTGCCTAAAGACATGATCAGCAAATCTTATAAAATGAGTGAATTTGCATCTGCATAAAGTCATGTTTTCTTTTTTTGTTTTTTTTTTGAGGTGTGCTCTTTCTAAGACACTTAACAAAGTCACTTACACCTATTGCCGCCCAAGCTTTTTGGCCGTATCAGGAGAAAACAAAAAGGAAAACGCAGCGTTTCCCAGAACCTGCGTGTTGCTCTTTCGTGAAGCGTGGAGATCGCAAGGTGATAAAAGCATCTTCAAAGGGAATGGCAGATTTTAGCAATGAGCACTTCTCCTGTGCCTCCAAACCACACATCAGCCCTCTCTCATCAAGAGTGCAGCTCCTGCGTGTGTGTGCATTAGCTGCAGACCAAACGTACTTGCAGTACTTCCCCGTGTGGAGCAGACTTAATTGAATAGCCGAGCACAGGAGGAGCACGATTGATTTTCTGTAGTCTGGAGAGGCAGGGCAGTGGTTGGAGAAGGAACACGGTCCTTGCCTGAGGAAGGATTACTCAATCTATATGAGGCTGTGATGAAAAAACAACAGTTAACCAGGATCAAATACAAGTACAGCATACAGATTTTGTAATTGCCATGTACTAAATATGTTTTTATGATGTCCACAAGTATATCTAGAAACAGACTAAAGAAAAAAGTAGTGACGATTTAGCAATGATAGTGTATAGACTCTCGTGGGGATTCACTCAACCAAATTATTTTCGGTATAAGCAGGGCAGGTCCCACACAACAATGAAGTCTGGATCAAACGCTTCACGCTACAGGGTTACATGGTGGTTTGCAAACAGGGTTCCTTGTTCTTGCAAATGCAATAAGTCAGTGATAAGTCATGGTAGAGGCTTAAAAAGTTTATCGTTTTGTCTGATAAAGAAGTTATTGATGACTGGAGGAAAGGAAGAAGGGAGTGAGTGAGTAGAGGCTAAAAGTGACTGAAAGAAATAGGGGATTAAAAGTAATATATCTGCATGAAAAAGAGGAAGCACGATCAGGATGACTGGCCAAATAATGGAAAGCACAGAAGAGAAACTGGGGAGAGATGATTGGAAGAACCACCACGTAACAGCATTAGGAAAAATTCTGGGAAAGAAGAAGAGGATTTGAAAAATCTCAACCTGGCACGTGGTGAGAAGAGAGATCTTGGGTGGGGGTGGAGGTAGGGGTTAGAGACACCATGGTGGAGCAGTGGGTGTTGTTAATGGTGAGGTCCTTGGTGCCCCATTGAAAGCACCACCACCATGGTGGGAAGGTCCTGCTGTCCCATGGTGCTTCTTGCTAAAACCCCTCAGTGCTTTCAAACCCTGCTCTTGGGGTTTGTTTTCCACATCACCAAGTGATCTTCCTGCTCTCCTCCAGATTCTCCAAATGGTCCACCAGTTTGTTAAGTGTGGTGCCAAAAGCTGGATGCAGTAGTTGCTGCTGGGATTTCCACCCCTGGAGTGTGAGCATCCACATCCTGCGCATAGCTCCAGGAGATCCAGAGACTCTCAATGGATCCCACTTCATACAAAGTGAGTAATTTTGTTCACCAAAGCTTGAATTGGTTTCTTCATGATGTTGCTGTTGCCATCTTCAGTATTTCAGCAGACCATTAGCACATACTAAAAATACTAAAAAGATATTGTGTTTCTTTTTCTGCTATAATTTCTATTGTATTTCTATATCCAGGGTAATTTTAACATTTCTGATCAATTGTATTTAAGTAGTATTGAGGAGGAAAACATAATGCTTGGGCTTTCGTAGATGAGTTTCCAACACTGATCCTATGAACTAATTGTTTTTCTGTCATGGCAAACCATTTAAAGCTGCCGTATTTTATTAGATTCGACTTTAAAAAAAAAAATCCCTGCTCATAAAGTTTTTGTATCCATTTAACTAGTCTTAAAATCACACTGATTTTTTTGTTTTTTTCAACATCATAAAAATGATCTTTTCTTTGGAAGAAATTACATATTGACTGCTGATGTGCTTTCACTGCTGTATGTATTTTGAGGAAGATGCAGTTTTATTAAAGGTGAGGAAAATAAATGCAACAAGTTTGGTGGGAGCTTTGCTTTATGCAACCAGCTCCCGCAGGAAAGGATGGCGGATCTTGGTTTAGGACTAAGAAAAGATAACTTTTCATGGATTTTTCTGAACGATGACTTTTGCAAACAGAGCTAAGTATTGCTTTGCAGAAGGGCAGTATTCAGTGTCCTGGAGACGCCCCTTGATGTTAAGGGCTGACCATAAACGAGACATTTTTGCAGACTTTTGTTGCATGTTGTGGTTGGCCAGGATGGGTACGAGCTGGAAGCCTCCACAGAGGCTTTTCTGTGGCTGTGGCCACTCCAGTCCCTCCACAGCGATGCCTGTGGCTGTGGGAGCCGCCTCCCTGGAGCTGTTTTCCTTTCCCTCAGTTTGCTCTGCAGCTCTGCTGTCCTTGGCTGAACGTGCTCTGGTAGATTAATATCCCAACTATTAAACCATTAAAGCCTGCCAGTGAGTTAATTACATTAGAGGTTACTTTTAAAACCTGCCAGTGATCCTCTCCTGAGGACTCTCCTGGGGAGCCGCGTTTCAAAGGCGCTGTTCCTTCACATCCCCTCTCAGGAGAGAGTTCCTTGACTAAACTGAGAGCAAAGAGGATTGAATGTTTTCAGCACTTCTTTAAATTGATGTCTCTGAGAGTGACTCTGGTGCCAGGTACTTGAAAAAAAAAAAAGCACAGAGATGCTGGAGATGAAATCTGAATAACCAATTTTAGCTGATGTTCAGGTTTGGGCTCTGCAGAGTCCTTAAGCACACATTACTCCTTGCCAGCTTAAACGTGATTTTCTCACGTGGCTGGCAGCAGTGAGCGCTGTGTCAGTGTGGCAGCAGGGCTTTTCTTCAAAATATATAGATTCAGAGTGCTACCAAGATGCAGGATCCCACTTGTGGCTTCCTTTGCATGGCTCTGCAGCCCAGCTTCATGCCCTCTGACTAGCAAAGAGCCCAAGAAGTAGATTTGGGTGAATGCAAATATCTTCCGACTCTGGGTCTTCCCAAAACCCAGTCTGGATTGAACTGCTAAAAGAAAAAAAACCCCAACATTGAGGGGTTTTTTCTTCCAAAGAAGGTAGCAAGTGTGTAATGAAGCTCCTCTGGATATTCTTGCTGAACAGAAAAATGAAGACCACCCAGGGTAATTCCAGATAATTAATAAACCCCTTCATTTCTTGTGTAAGCCAGAGTTAGCCCAGGCAGATCACTGATACCAGCATTACTGAGTTTAAGGATTTAAAGGATTTTGAAAAGGATTAAATATTTATATGGATAATAAGAATATTCAGTTATTTATTAAGCAGGGTGAATACACAAAATGCTTTTGTTTCGGAGTAGAAACAGCATCAAAGGCTGAATTAGGGAGATTTTTGCTGTGTCTATTGAATGTTTGTCCATGGTGAGGTTTTGTTATCCAGAACCAGCAAAAGTGGGAGATGCTCCCAGGGGAGCCCAGACTGGGTACAGGCTGTGGGAGAGTTCGTACAGAGACTGAAAAGGACTCTTGCATCAGTACGATGGAATCATAGAACAGGGTAATGGTTTGGGTTGGAAGGGACCTTAGAGTCCCCCCAGTGCCACCCCCTGCCCTGGGCAGGGACACCTCCCACCACACCAGGTTGCTCCAAGCCCCCTCCAACCTGGCCTTGAACCCCTCCAGGGATGGGGCAGCCACAGCTTCTCTGGGCAACCTGGGCCAGGCTCTCCCCACCCTCACAGCGAAGAAGTTCTTCCCCAGACCTCATCTCAGCCTCCCCTCTTCCAGTTTGAAGCCATCACCCTTTGTCCTATCACTACATGCCCTTGTAAAACGTTCCTCCCCAGCTTTCCTGCAGGCCCCCCTCAGGGACTGGAAAGCTGCTGTAAGATCTCCCCTGTGAGAGTCCATGAAGTGCTAACTACAAAAGAGAATATGCATCAAATATCCCCATGTATTTAAATTAACAGGCAAACTTTTTAACCTAATTGATTAATTATGAAGTGGCAGGCTGTATGGAGTAAATTAATTATGGAGAAGGAAAGACAGAAGAAAGTGAAATACTGTTGCTCTTGTAGTGGTATTAACTGTTCTCCATCTGCCTGTGGAAATGAAAGTGAAATGGGAGAGACCAGACCTCCTGGAACAAAAAAAATGAGAGCTCAAAAGGTTGGTTCTTAGTATCAGAAATAATCATTAAACTTTTGAAGGTTCCCTGAAGTTCAGAAAACACGCTATGGCTCATGAGGAATACAAAACAGAACTGAAGCAAGCCATGTTTTTTTGGAGTTTTGGAAATTTGGAAATTTCCCCAGAGGGGACAGTGTCAGCCCAGCTCTGCCCTTGCCGGTGACCCCTTGAGCTCCTCCTGGAGGGGTCTGGAGACCCCAGGAGTCATGCCGAGCTCGGTCCCCATGGTCACCTCCCTCGGGCTCCCAGCTTGGGAAGCAGGTGTTTTTCCCTTGGATCTATGAAAGATAATACTCACAACGGGAGCAAAACTTAAATTGATAGCTGGCTTAGACACCAATAGAATTTGCATTCATGCTTAATTAAAAAATAAAAGTACAAAAGTCTTTTTATCTTAGTAAGGGACAGAGTTCAGAAGCTCACTGGGGTAACTCAGTGTTAGCTTTGTTAACTTCTTCACTGTTGACCAAAATGTGAAAACAAAACAAAAAAAAAGATGAGGTTTATTGGCTGTATAATGCCTTAATCAGATAACCTCATTAGCAGAGATTATCCTATTTCTTCCTAATTGCCTCCATTCATTTAAATGGTGTGTCTTTAGAGACAAAAATTTTATTTAATCTGAGAACTGAGGGGCAAAACCCTGACTGTAATGAAACTGTGTTTAATCTTCTCTTTTACCATGAAGGCATTAGGAATAGATGGAGTCTGGGCTGCAGATACAGCTTGTGGTAAAAAAGTAAATCCCAACTTGCTCACAATTTTTTTTGTTCCCATCATACGAGACTGTGCTTTGTAACCCCCTGAAGCAGCTCAGCACGGGGCTCAGCAGCTGTGCCTCTGCTGCCTGTTTGAGGGGATTTAGGGATGCTCCTGATCTCACACTCTCCCCAGGGGCTAAATTTGCAAAGGGGAATTAGGAATTTCCAAATGCATACTTCATTTCCAGATTTTTTTACTTAGAGCTCATGGGAAGCTAAAGGCAGTCTTTAGTTATAGAATCGCAGAATCATTTTGGTTGGAAAAGACCCTTAAGATCATCGAGTCCAAACATTATCCTTGGGAATGCAATTATCATGTGGGAATCCCACATTTCAGTTGGTGCTAGACGCCTTGTTGTCTTTTGGTCCCTGTCCTGTTTTCCCACAGCTGTCCAGAACCGCTGGTGAGCCATGCTTATCTTGAAAAACCCTCGAAAGAGATATCCTGATTACAGGGATTTACAAGAACAGATCTTTAGGTGATTTTTTTTCTTTTTCCTCCCCAGATCTTTGCTATCACTCCTGCTCTTACTCCTCAATCATTCCTTTTAACATTGAGTATTCTCTTTCTATCAGTGAGGCAACTGAAAATCCCAGATCCTCCTCATGTTGTTGGTATTTAAGCACCGTGTGGGAGGAGAAGGGCCCTGGGAAGTTTCCCTGGGACCGAAGGACACCTGTGGGCACGGCTGTGGGACAAAGAGCTTTTCTCTCCTACTGCATTCAAGGAGTAAAATTAAAAATGCAAATTTTGAAAGAAGTTTACGGATTTTTACTGGCTTGTCCTTGCTCCTCTATACCTAGCAGAGAGCTGCTGAGCAAAAAGCCTTAAACCTCTATTCCAGGTTTCCATTTTGCTGATGTTTTCACAGAGATCATATATATTCTTTCCTAAGTAGCATAGCAAGGGATCCTAAACAACATCCAAAAAAATTAGATTTGGGTTTTATATTAAAGAAAAAAATGCTTTATTTGGTGTATATTTCCTGGTCCCATAATTTCATGACAAAACCATTCATGCTAAGAGTAAAGAATTGCGAGTGCTCTATATGATGGAGAAAGCAAGAGGAAAAAATGGAACAATAAAATAACTTAAAACCAAAACAGCCAGGAGGCAAGAAAGATGCAGACATGCTCCCCCCCTACCCCGTATTAATTTACAAACTGGCCATTAGCCCCCGGCCTGCTATTCCACAGCAATCACCAGAATATAGGAGTCAGAAAATGTTTTTTCCTCAAGTATGAGAAGAGATGCAGGCACTTCATCCTTCCGGAGTGAGCTGAGGAAAAGACCATGTTCCTCAGCAAGTGCAGCTCAGCTGTATCTCAGGGACAGAAATTGTGCAGAGATAATTTGTCCATTGAAGTCTGTTGCTTTGCTGTTATTACATACAAAATAGAAGAATTAAGTCCTCTAGTGTCTCCTCTGAGCATAGGATCTAGTGTTCTGTCCCTTCTCCTGGATGCCACCATGGGGTACTTTGACCTAAATCTCTGCATTTCGGAAAGGAAATACCTAATAACTAATACATACGTGTTGATATTTAAAAAGAAATAGAAAGCCTGCATTATAATGTTCATTATCTCCAGAAGAAGGTCACAGGACATTGCGGCCCAACTTGTTATACTCTGTTCCTCCAGTTCCTGCAGTTACATGGAGGAGAAAGATTGGAAGAAAGAGAGGAGAAAATGTCAAAAGCCTCTAGAACTCATGATACCAAAAGAAAAAAATCTTAACCAGCTCTGACGGGTTGTAGTTTTAATTCTCTTTTGGACAGAGATGCAGTATGAAAAAAATGCATGTTGGTTAAAGGCAAGGAGTTATGATACAAACAGATGTGCAGTATAACTCATAGTGGTCAGTTCAGTCAAACTGCTATAAAATTCTCATGTACACAACAGAAGGCAGACAATTTACTTGTAATTTCAAACTGAGCAAAGATTACCTTCAAATCAGAACCCTTCTAAATGTTGCAAGGCATTTCATTTCTAAACGGTGTTGCTGTGTTTAATAATATGTTCAAACTACGTGGTTTTCTTGGGGCATGTGTGTCCACACACAAGTTTGGTGGCCTTTTGTAATATGGTTGTGCTCAATATTACAGCAAATAGTACAGTTCAAAAGTGATGGAAAAGCAGGGTCTGCAATTTCTCTCTGCAGAGGCTGAACAGGGGTTTTTCATTTCATACATCATTTACAACTCGCCGCAGTGATTCTACAAAGTCAGTACACATCCTCCAGACAAAGCGAAGAGCAGAAGTAAATAGATTTGTTTTTAAGATCGCTGTTGTCATCATTATGCATGTTTGGCACCAGTTTTGTTTTACTGCATCTTGCCAAATTGCCCAGAGCACTGCTTGGCACCTGGAGATGGAATTCAGCTAATTTAATTTCTAAAGTCAGTCTTGTAATTGCATCTTACGTGTGTGTGTGTGTCCCTGCCAGCCTGCCCCGAGGGGCCGCGGGAGGCTGGAGGTCCATCTGTCCCAACCCACGTCTCTCCCACCTCCTACACGTGCAGCAAACCTGCTTCTTTCTAATGCCCCTTCCCTCCCATCCTGTTCTGGCTTCCCCATCTCCTCCCTTCCTTGGAAGGATGCTGGTTCCTGCCTTCATGCTCTTTTTCATGGGATGCTGCAAGGTACTAGTGCCATTAGCAGTTTTCTAGGTTTTATTTTGCTGACTTTGGAGGCAGTGAGGAAACTGGAGAAACTTCCTGGGTTTACTTGTGGTGAAGTTTCCTCCACAAACTGTCCATCCTTCTAAAACCCTGCCTGAGATTTGTTTAGCTGTGTCTCTCTGCAGTGAGCTTTCAGCAGGTTCTGTCTTACAGCACCTCAAATAGGCACTGTGATGCTTTGCTGCCATTCGTTTGGCTGTTGGAACAGTAGAGCTTGAAGGCTCTCCACGCGTGGGGCTTTGGTTTAGGATATTTCAATAATTATGAAGGTTGAATGTTTGACAGTCTGTCGTCACCTTCGATTTGCAGTGTGAGTCTGGATGTTTAAAAAGAAGTGTTGTCTTTTAAGATTTTCCCTTGGCAGTGGCAAGAGAAAGAAGCTGGGTCCATCTCTTGGTGTCTCCGAACGGGTTTTGCTCTGTGGAGACTGAAGGAAAAACAATACTCTGTACAGTTTCAATAATTTTAAAATTTAAAGCATTCCTATTCTGTTTTCTGTTGTATCCCTGTGCTCCTCCTTGTCCCCCTAGCTCGTGGATGGTTTTGATGTGCACCTGGGAGTGTCTTTGGTTTCTCCATTCCTGTTCTGGGGGGCAGAAGATGCTCTCAGATGAAATAGCATTATTATTATTATTATTATTAACATCAACTCTGACTCAGTTCGACATATCTAACTACCGTGTACTGTCAAATTATACAGATTTTAATAAGTTGGCCAGTTTTCAGCATTCCCTTCATCAGATTTAATTGAACTTTAACTTCAGTCATTATAGACTTGATCATTACTTTCAGGGCATGTTAAAGTGGGTAGTAATTATATCTATATAGTATAATATAAGAATCCTGATGGGTTTTTAAGGCACTTTCTGAGTTTCTCCACTTTAATTAAAGAATTACATTAAAACTATCTAAGAGGCTATTATTTTTGAACAGTGATTTAGTATTTTGACCCTTCTTCATGCAAGCAATAAATTATTTGGAAGGCAAACATTTGCAGGTGAGCGAGGAAGTGAAGCGGGTTGAATCACTGTTCCGAAATGGAGCAGGAATTAAAAGAATTGTGAACTGATTGCAGTGGAATTGTCTGCCTGATTGCCTTTCTTCCGTGTGCCTGAGAACTGCAATAAAACTGGGAATACAGCAAAGATTAATGGTTTTGTGATGTTCACTTTCTCGTAAAAGTGGATGAGTCCTTGGACAGACAGACTCGTTCTTGTTTTCATCTGAGGAGAACTGTGCCGAAGGGATGTCTATGGAAGGGACAGCCATTAATAAAGCTGTAACAGTCAAGCTGTGAGTGTGATAAACCAAAGGGCAACTCTCATCTGAGTCGAGCTCTGGCTGTGGCTCCTGTAGAGGAACCACAACCACCATCAGTTGCACGGGTTGAGCTTGGTGCTTGGATCCCAGGACAGGGCACTGATGAGGCCCCACCTCGAGGGCTGCATCCAGTTTTGGGGCCCTCACGACAGGAAAGACATTGAGCGGCTGGAGTGTGTCCAGAGAAGGGCAACAGAGCTGGTGAAGGGCCTGGAGAACTTCTGAGGAGCAGCTGAAGGAGCTGGGGTTGCTCAGCCTGGAGAAAAGGAGGCTGAGGGGAGACCTTCTCGCTCTCTACAACTCCCTGAAAGGATGATGTACCCAGGGGGGGTCGGTTTCTTCTCCCAAGGAACAGGCGATGGGATGAGAGGAAACAGCCTCAAGTTGTGCCAGGGGAGGTTTAGGATGGATATTAGGAAAAATTTCTTCATGGAAAGGGTTATCAAACATTGGAACAGGCTGCTCAGGGAAGTTGTGGAGTCACCATCCCTGGAGGTATTTAAATGCTGGGCAGACATGGTGCTGAGGGACATGGGTTAGTGATGGTGGACTTGGCAGTGCTAGGTTGATGGTTGGACTTGATAATTTCAAAAAAATCCCTTCCAACCTGGACCATTCTATGATTCCAAAAGTAGGTGGGGGTTTTGCTCTATGTTATCTTGAACCCATCCTTGCAGACTGGCATGGGCTTGCCACCAGCAAACTTCCACTGGCTCCTTTGAGGAATGTGTGCTGGGATCCTTTTTTTACTGGACGCTTAGAAAACTGGTTAGCATTATGTAGCCATGTTTTTTTCCTATTTTTTCTTTTTTTCACATGATTGTTGAAATTAATCTGAAGCACAAGTGACTTGTAGAAGGACCAAAGGGAAGCTAGATGGAAATCAGTAAGGAAAGCCGTGTCTGGAGTGCGGTAAAATAACGTGTAGGGTCTCAGAGATCTCACTACAGTTTTGGCTGGTATTTGGAACAATGCAGAGTAGGAGAGCAGAGCGAATAAATCAAAAGATTGCAGGATCTCAGTGTTTCCATGATCTTTCAACCCTGACGGCACTCAATAGACTGCGCTAAAACTGGAATGACGATGATGGCGTTGCAGACTGCATTATTTATTCACAGACTAGCAAGCCCAGACTTATTTATTCAGTTCATAGGCCATTAATTCATGATCATTCCACGAATATAACCAGAATTAACATTAAAGTGAATTTTGCAGCCTGCATGAGAAGACACATTCACTGCTCAAGCTTAATGGAAGGTTTCCTATTGAACAAATAAAATTCTGCTGCTAATTAAATGCTATATGCAGAATTTAAGAACAGATTCGCACTGATTTTAATGCTAGAATAAGGTTTTAAAAAGAATACATTTCCAACAAAATCCTGTACTTCTATTTTATACCGAATCAGAGTATGGAAGTAGTGAAAGCAATAGATGTTGTGATAATATTTAAGAGTTAAGTGTTAAGTGTATTTAAGTGTTAAGAGTCATTAAAATTTGAGCAATTTTGAGACAGACTTTAATTATACATGTTGGCCTGTGAGATCCAGGGGACATGTGAGTAGCACCCAGTGCAGTAGCTGTGAAAATGTGGGTTTTAAATATAATTTTTCTTAGGAAAACAAGCAAAAAAAGAGTCTGCATGTTCAGATTTGTACCTCAGGGACTGATGAATCCCTCAGAACCAGGAGAATTTGTCCAATGAATTTATATTTCCTCTTTTGTAAGAGCTAACCTGGAGAAAATTCAACGAACAGAAAACTTTTTCAAAGATTTCTTAGGAAAAAATGGGTTTTCACGTTTGTTTGGGAGGCTGTGTGATACAGTGTATTTTACTCATCTTCCATCTGCATTAGAAATGCAGATGTGAAAGTGTTTGGGTCCATTGGATTTTAACAAACCTAAGAATTGAGGGTGACACTGAGTAAAGGCTGTCTAGAATATTAGTAGATTTCCTTTATTTCCTACCATCTTCTGTTCCACACATTACGTGCGGTAAGTAGGAACCTTATCTTGCCTTTAGACTTGACCATTTTGGTTCCTGGAACATAACTGTTTTTCAGAATTATTTTAGGCTTTTTAGCTTCATTTGGTCTTAAAATCATTTTAGAGGAAATTATGGAAGGGGCATATTGCCCTCCTGTTGGGGTGAATGACACACACTAGGAATATTTTAGGAAATTAAAGAAAATAGAGTATTTATTTATTTGTTTATGGTTTTAACCTAGATATCAGGATGTTATCTTTGGGAATCTAGTGTTTTATCAGCTGAAGTGATGAAACAGACAAGAGGGAAAAAATTACTTTTTTTGGGGTATTGAATCCCTTCACTGTGTCTCCTGACTCTGCTCTCTCCAAAGTTCTAGATTTAATCCCAGTTTTTGCAATTTTTCTCAAAGATGTGAACTGTGATGACTGCTGAATTTGGAAGCTTTCCCTGCCACAGAGAGCTCTGTGTCCAGCTGAATTTCTAGTGAATAATGGAGACCAATATTATCATTAAACCATTCTTATATTAATTATTTTTAAGTATGTGATAAATAGACTAAGAACCACAACTCGTATCAGATTTTCATGGATAACTCAACAACCTCATCACTGAAAAAGTCCAAATATCTTTTGGCCGTGTCACATCTCAAAAAGCAGAATGGAACCACGAGTTTGTTGTGACCAATGCTATTAATCATGTTTAAAACTAGCAGCCCCCCCAAATGTTAGGATTAGCTTCCATAAGGTCACAGACCTGCTGCAGGGGGAATCTTAATAAGCACATCGCTATGGGGCTGGAAAAAGTGACACGGATCTTGGTAACAGGTTTGAATGGATGATCCCCAGAGTATTTAAATAGGCATTTATGAGAATCAGAAGAAATAAATTATGCAGCTTTTCCAGTAGCGCTCATTTGCAATAAGTCTGTGTTGGCCCTGGCAGGGAGAACTTGGCATGGAGTAACGTGAAGCATCAGAAACGCCAAAGAAAAGAGGCTGCACTGGGCACTTATCGCCCGCTCGTCCAGTGGCACTTCCAGATAAAATTTGCGTGTCCTGCTCCCTGCATTGATTTGTTGGGAGGCAAGTTATAATCACGAAGAACCCGCAGCTCCTGTTCGCTGAAAAGAAAATTAATCAAGTGAAATCGGGATTGCTTAAGTGAGTAACAGCTTTTCTTAATATCTGAAACAATGAAGAATACAGGTTTTGAACTGTTTTACTGTTTTAAATTAATAACTTCACATCTGCTTAGAGAGATAACACTGTCCTGAATAAAGCATGACTTTCTAGCTTTGTATAATGACTCTCTTTCAGATGATATTACAGAGAGCCGTAGAATAGGAGATGAACCTTAATTAATATTCTTTCAATTACAATATATTTCACTGTCATATTCTTCTAATATTCATGAACTAGTGAGGAGCTGGTTATAAATCTAATGACTAGGAAACTAAAAGAATATAAGAGTGCAACTCTATCTCCTCCTGGAGAAGACACCTACTTAATTCCCAGCTTCCATGTATTATTCAAATCTTTGCTTTTAAAAGTTATAGACAGTGATCCAAATTCTGCCATCACTTATGTGCAGAAAATACATAACTATTAAAATTTAATTGGAAGTTCGTTTCAGATTTGTTCAAGCTTCTTGATGGGAAACGTGGCATTGTGTGGATGACTTTCTGGGGCAGTGTACATATGGTTTGGCCATTTATTTTCGAAGCAGCTGTAATGACTGTGTGCTGTATCTGCTCTGGTGATAGTGTTTTTTAAGCTCTTTCAGAAGCAGAAGTTGCTAATATTGCAGGAGCAGGAGAGCTGGTGGCATGGGGCGGTGCTCTTTGCTGGCAGATAACACTCTTGCTTGTTTAAATTGAAAAGGAATTTCAAAAAGGAATTGAAGTTGATTTTACTCAGCTCGTTGGAAGGGATCAGCACCACACACTCTCCCTTTTGAGGTGTACTCCTCATAATTTAGGGGGTTTTTGTGTGTGTGACCTGTTACCTTCCACTCATGGTGCTTTACCCACCGTCTCTGTTTGACCCTGTCCTGAGCAACTTGCAGCTAATCGTGGTGGAACCACAGCAGCCGTGCTTGATCCCCAAGGAAGAGCGGGGCTGCTGGGTTTGAGATGCAGTCAAAGAAAACTTTGCTTTAGACTGTGTTCAGGATGAAATAAATAAATAAAACCAATATATCTTCCCAGAACTTTGCCACAGTGACCCAGAAAGACAGAAATTAGATTTTTACTATTTTTTTCCCCTTCCCAAGGCCAGTTGCATTTAGTCGATGCAGCTGGTCCCATAGTTTGGGATAACCCGCAGGATAACAGCCATTGCCCTGGAAAGGCCGCTCACACGTAAACTCACATTTTCACGTTCATGCATTTGAGATGAAAAGCCCATGTAATAAAAGCTGGCAAGACAACAGCAATATATACAGTTTCTGTAATTAGAAAGCAGTTTTCCCTTGCTGCAGTATTTGAGAGATAAGACAGGACAGTGCAGTCATAAAAAAGAACAAC
Source organism: Arenaria interpres (assembly GCA_013399435.1). NCBI lineage: Eukaryota > Metazoa > Chordata > Aves > Charadriiformes > Scolopacidae > Arenaria > Arenaria interpres. The sequence goes on along the minus strand of VXAK01001246.1, from coordinate 187,933 downwards.
TTTTGAAAATCAGCTGCATTGTGACTAAAATATAATCATTTTTAACAATGAATAAATCAAAAATCAAGCTCACAGCTCCTGTAGTTTAGAAATAATATCTGACAAAAGAAATAAAAGCTTGATAGCAACATATAAGTCTGAAAGAAACCACTTTTCAGTTGACCTACTCTAAAAGTCATTAACTAGCAATGTGCTGACAACACAGGAAAAATAACCTCACAGTGTATTTTATTAGTTTTCCTACTGAGCTTCAAGTAACATCAGAGTCAGTTTAGGAATTTAATGCAACAGTTATGTAGCATATCCTTAATTATTTGGGTGGTTTTTGTTGACTAGTTCACAAAATGTAAAACTTACTGTTCATTTCAAACATTAAACAACAACTACTTTGATAATGAAAATTGATCCTATGTGTAATTTAAGATCAAACCGATTCCCATGCTCCTGAGGTAATGGGATTTTTTAATATTATTAGTAGACACTGTAGTCTAAATTCTTTCTTCATTTCTAATTTTACTTATACAGCCTATTCTTAGAACTACCACTCTCAAAAACCTGCATTCTCAGCACAGATTGCCTGACCCCGTGATTAAACCATCCCCATCTGCTGTTGCCTGAGAGGACAGTGATTGGCTTTGACGAAGCTGAAGTGACGGTGGAAGCTCACTCATTTCCTATAACTAACATTTTAATTGGCATATTTAATCTCTACCTATTCATGAGGAGAACAATAAATAGTAAAAAACTCTGCTATTTGCTTGTAGCGCCTTGGAAGGAGCCCACAATGACTGGAGCGGGAGTGAGTGATGCTGCGTCATCTCAAGATGATACAAGCAAGACAGGCAATTCCCTTCCCTCTGCCCACTAGCTGTGCATTACCTCGAATAAGTCATGTTTTTTAGCAAGAAAGGAATGTTTTTGAGCAAAAGAAACCCTGAACTAGATCAACTTTATGTAGTTTTGTTTTTAATAAAAGCATCTCTAACCCTCTTTCAGGATTAAACTACACCTGAGCTCTTGGGGGCTCAGACCTTCAGCATCCAGCCTGTTGCATCTTTCGTAAGGCAGCAATGATGGGGTCTGAGTAAAAATCTCATATTATTTATTACCATTTCAAGTGTTCCAGGACAAGATCACACTATTTCTGGCACTCTCTTTACCCCTTTCAAAGAAAGACAGTGTTAAATCTGGTAAGATGTAAGTCCAAGATGTGACGAGACAATAATAGATTACCTTATCTACGCTCCCTTTCCCATGGAAGGTTGGACCAAATGATCTTTTGAGGTCCCTTCCAACCCAGGCTGTGGTTCTGTGATGATCACAGAGTGTCCAGACATTTCTGGTGCATCAGTTGTCTGCCTAGAGCCGCTCTTCAAAAGGCAACCCCAGTGAAGAAAAAAGCAGCCAAACATAAAGGCACAGAGTACTCAAGTAAACAAAGTACTCAAATACTTTAAAAACCCCACCTGGGTTTGAAAGTGCCTGCCGCACGAGTCATCATGCTGCCCCAAAAAGTTCCCTCTACTTTTTGCAACATTTTTTCCTTAATGCTCATGGTCACGCAAGCTTTAAAAAGGGGGAAAAAATATCAGTTATTATTTGCTATGTCCAGATTTATATCTTTTTTCTTCTCTGCTCAGGTCGGCTTTCTGTGCTGCTTGATGTCATGGTTCCCAGTAGAGATGTCTCGAAGGCAAAGGACTCCAGGATTTGTCAGATTTGCCCCTTTTTGGGATCCCAGCACTGGGCTGACTGGTGAGAGCACCGAGGAGTCACCACAGGGGTTCCCCCCTCAGTGTGAAATAGCTCAGATTTCCTGATTGTTTTTCTTTTTATATTTTATTTTTGAAAAAGCTTATTTTTCCAACTCAGAGGGATGAGCCAAAAAATAGCCATCCCAGAGCAATGAGCCAAAATCTCTCTCTTCTGTGTGCCTAAAGAGAATTCTTCTCCCATTGTAACTTGTGCTGCAATAAGCGTATTTTCCTCCTTTGCTATCATTTATAATTATTGCTAAAGAGTATGGTTAGGATGATTATGCCAGGCCATATGAAGCAGTTAGCAATAAAGAAAAATAGTTTTCTTATTTAAATACAATACTTAACATTTTTTCTAGGTTTTTTTTTTTAAATGTAATTTAAAATAGATGCTTACAGTTATGCTATTTCCTTTATTTAAACACAAAAATAGGTGTTAAAATGTTATGGTAATTCCAGCTGTCTTCCCTCCACCAAAAAAAAAAAGAGCAACCATCATCCAACAGAGATTTGATTCTTTTCATGTCTAAGTTCACTAACTTGGAGGCAATTTTTGAGTTTTTATTAAAGATATGATAATTTAGCTTCTACAAAGCTAACTGAATTAACTGTTACGCATTCCCTACAACTTGTATTATCTACAAAGCTGGGCATTTAGTGAATAAAGGCACGTGGGCAAAGGCAGACCTTTTTGCAAGAGACAATTCTTTAATTTGTTTTAAGGTGTGAAAGTCAGCACTGAAGACACCGTATGCTACAGGGATGTCAGTGATAATGTAATGCCTTACCTGCAGTAAATTGTAAATTAAACCTCTGAAATCCACCGGCTCCCCGTGGCACAGACACCCGTGTTTTGTAATTGCAGTACAAATTGCTTTCCAAGGAGATCGTGTTAAGCTCTTGATTTCTTCCCTGACACTCCTGAAGAGGTGAAGTACTTTATACTTATCATTAAAACCCAGCGATCTATACAAATCGCTTCCCGACGTGGCGCTCGCCCTGTGACTCCCAGACAGATAACGGGCACGTCCCGCCGGAGCTGCCGCTTCCATCTGGGTGACAGATAAGAAATTCCGCTGGACGGGTTCCCGTGGTGATAGACAGAAGTAATATCTCCGGCAGCAGGAGAGCTCTGCCGCCGCCGTCTTTATAAAGTTAATGCTTTTGGAGTAAACAGCTTTTATGCAAGAGGAGATTTATGGAAGGTCTCAGGAAATACTCCACCGCGCACCATCCCCATGGAGTTAAGGTCTCAGTTGCCGGCAGAGATTGGGTGACATTTAAGTACAGATCCAGAAATGTAGTTGTGACGTGGAATTGCTTGGCTGAACTTTTAGGGAGGGAAGGTGATTAATTTATAATCAGAGTTTTCATAGGAAGGGTTCTGTCTGGGCAAATCCAGAGGAGGAGAGAGGGGGGAGGCAGCTCCAACGGCTCCCCAGGAAAAGCCGCTCTTCAGCATCACTGATCTGGGAAGTTATGGCTGAAAACTGTTCCGATTGGCCCAGACTTATTATTTTTTCCATCTCTTCTTTGAGAAATAGAAGCAGAAATCAGTGAAATAAAGACAACAAGCACCAGGGGAAGTTGTGATCCCCCTCTGCCCTCTTTTTATAAAGTGTAGGTTTTTGAAGTTTTGGCAGCTAATCCTTTATGCAGTCAGGAGTGTGATTGTCCCTACATAATGAGGTAGAGCAAAATGGCAGAAACTGTCTCCGCTAATAATGATGATATTTGTCCTGTCCCCCTCGACACGTAAGATGACTTCACAATTAAATGCAATATGGGCAGGAAGCAGAACTGGCTTTTCAGTTGATCTAGTTATAACATAACATGCTCTTCCCTTTAGAAAACAGAAGCTAAGTGGCCCTGGGTAAAACGTTTCGGTTTTTTTTGCTTTCTCTGTGACAGGGGCGAGGGGACTGGAGCTCAGACACCGCTCGGAAACCAGCCTGTGGACGGCGCCTTTGTGCTGGTGACAAATGCCATTACGCCAAGATGGCATCGCGCTGCAGTGTGCGGGTGATGAAGAGCTGGAATTGGGCACTTGGATGACACTCCAGATTGTGCTGATATCGGGGAATAAATTCAGGTTAGTACCATCTGATTTACTGCTGAAATACCTCGCTGCGTTATGGAGTGCCTGAAGTTTCTTTCATAAGGATGCAGCAACCGATTGAGAAATGTTGTTATGAGCTACGCGCTTTCCTCCCTCCCACTGAGAGATAAATTCCTGGCAAATGCTTTCCGCACTCAGAAATGCTCTCTGCACTCAGGAGCTTTGAACGAGATCAGCCAGTAGCACTGAAAGGGTGAGATTCAGGACGGGTGACACAAGAAAAGAGGTGCCATCGTCACTGTGGCCATCAGCCTGGGCTGCCACTGCCCCCAGGCAGGCAGGGACAGAGACCCGGGGCCAGGAAGATTTGACCTTAAATAAAGTGCAGTTAGAACTGATAGGAGAATAAGGACAGAGAGACAGAGTGCTTGTTGATTTACTATTTATACAGTCTTTATTACAACCTTAGAGATAACTTAGGGGTTGCAGGAAGGGGAAGGTATATATCTCCAAAGTCATATAAAGAAGAGTTTTGATGGGAAATCCATGTTAGCCTAGGGGCTGCTCTCGCAACAGCAGCCATTGGACTTTCTCTGAACCAAAACGAGACAAGCAGAGTTTTGGCGAGCACCAGGTGTCTAACCTTGTGGTTTCTCAGCTGGACACGTTGGCTGTGGCCAGCAGCCTCCTTACCATGGAAGACACAAACCCTGTCTTTCACCGTGTCCTTTAGGACTGCGTGCTATATGCAGTAAAGATGGTGGAAAAACATAAACAGCGTAATTTACTCATTAAAAAGTTCAGAAACTGATAGGCACGGGTTTTTGCATTCATCTCTGTAAGGGACCACAGGGGCTGAGGCTGAAGGCCTCCTCATCCTCCTCCCCAGGGGAGCATGCAGCAGGAGCGGGTTCCATCAGGCTCTTTCTTCCCAGCCTGGGGGCAGCTGGGGAGCAGCTTTTTACTGTCCCTCAAAAGTCATCTCAGGAGCAAACCAAATCAAATAAATAAATGAGTCCCAGACTCTTGCTTTTCCCTTCCAGTGCTTTCTGAAGTACTTTATAGATCTTTATAAACTCATCTCCTGAGTTGGAGGAAGGAGGAAGAAGGAACAGAGGGAAGTCTCTTGTTGCATGAAGAGCGTGGGAAACCCAACGCTCCCCTCCCTGGCTCCCTTAAAAAAGAGCAAAGAAAGCAATGCACCCTCTGAAACGGCAGTCCTAAGCGCTGTCTCACTGCAGACATAAAATAATGGGGTTTGGTGTGTATTATCCAGGGCGGGGAGGCTCTGTGCAGCAGAATTCTGACTGCCCCCGCTCCGCTTGCCCCCCCCACGCAGTGGGGTTTGGCCGGGGCCGTGGCAAGCAGAGAGCTCCAGACACTGGTTTAACAGACAAACAAGCAAAATATCATCTCCCTATATAAATAAAATTATAGTAATGAGTTACTCACATTCTACGCTAAAGTATTTTTATGAATTCAGAAGATATGAAAGTATATAATATGTCTCTCTGAAGACATTTTAGAATATTTATGAAAACAATTCATAAAATTAAATCCCATTAGTTCTAGATTAGCACTTGACATTTGTCAGACTAATAACTTTTCTTAGCTAGAGGGGATGCCCTGGCTTTCAATAATGCTTAATGGGTTTTCTCTTCCTGATATCTATCTGGTGGTGTTATTCTTATTCTTACTTATACAAATGGCACTGATCCGACAGGATTGCGTTTTTATCTGAGATGCTATCTTTAATCCACCCCTTCCTGCCAGCTTCGCGTATGCACACGTACAGTCGGAGTATCCAGCTAAACCACTTCTCGTATTATTTGTGTGCTTAACAGTCAGCCTAAAGATGACAATTCACACCCATTAATAACAGCTAAATCATATATTTTTATGTTAATGCTGACAAAGTTGTTTATATGGCTACCTGCATGTTTGGAGGGAAGATTGTCCTGATTTGATTAATGCATCACAAATGTTTATGAGCCGTGTCCGCTTGGCTGCCATACTCCATACCAGAGACAATTTTTATGAGGTTTCTTAAGATACCTATCTTACTCCCCTGGGCAAACAGAATTCAGGAAGTAATAACAACTACATCAAACAGGTATGTTTTCTTGCCTGATTTAAATATTGTAATAGAGCGAGTTTCACGCTTTGCAGATGGAAAAAACTTTGATGTCCGCCAGTGTAAAATCAGCACAATCTACTCTTTAAAATTACATGGAGTTGTCTGAGATAGATAGCTGGAAATGGGAATTTGAGGAGGGTGTCTTTGCCAAAGCCTGTTATACACTTGCGTTTCCACCCTGCAGGTTCCTGATTGCTCTGGTTGCACGGTACCTAATGATTAGGAAGCAATGGCTAATAAGAATGTCCTTATTAGAGACTTAAATTCTGCTCTCTTAATTACTGTAGGGTTTCTCCCTTGCTGAACTCTCAGTCTCCTACCTAGTTACCCAGGCTAAATCTACAGACAGAAAGCACTGCCATTGTACATGCCTTATGCGTATTTTCATGTTATCATTGATAGAAAAAGGAATTTACCTCATCTTCCAGCTCTCTCTGTTTGGGCATTGAAGAAACGCATGTTTTCACCGGGGAGCTCATTATTTCTCTGAGCAAATACGCTGACTTTGGCCACGGAAGTAAGAAAGTACATCCGAGTTCCCACAAAAGGGCTGGAAACCATAAAGGCAGACTAAGCAGTAAGCAAACGCTTACTCAAGGCAGTAAAAGATGTGCCTCCCTGTACATGCTACAGTATGAGCACTTCAGCCTCTGGCTTAAAATCAGCTCTAAAATCCAGAACCGAGGGCATTCCCGGGGAGAAAGGTGTCTACTTGACGCCTTGGCTGAGTTTTCCTCCAGGTAAGAGGGGAGGGAATCCCGTTTGAAGCATCTGATCTACCAAATGTACCAGCTGGGTTTGATTCAGGACCCACCCAGAGCAGGTGTGCACTGAATGCTGATGGATTTGCAGCACATAAACAGTAAAGGGAGCTGGGGTGAATTACCTCTGAAGAGGGTCTGCTGCATCTTTCCCATAGCTCTTCAAAGCCATTTGAACTTTGGAACTCCTTCTGTGGCCTTACTACATTTTTTCATTTAAGTAAAATACAGGTTTAGTTGGCAACAAAACTTCATGGTAAGAAATTGTATAAATCCCAGTGATCTCGTGTGACCTCTGCGGGTGTGAATGGGGTGTCCCGGATCCCTGCTGCTCCCAGAGCTCTCGCACGCAGGATGAGAAACTGCTCACAGAACCAGGCATTTCTGGTAGAAATGTGTGTTTATTGCAGAAGACATAAAAGTCTTGTTTTTCTTGAAGAATCAAAAAAGAAATAGTGTCTTATCTCCCACTTCTGTAACCTCCTTTGGGCCAAGGCTTAGCTCAAAAGCTCTTTTGTGGAGAATTTCCTGTGATTCCAGTATTCTTCTCTTTTTTTTTTTTTCCTGCCTCCAACTTCAAACCCAGCAGCTTGCACATGTGTTTTCTACATGCCTTTGGTTTTTTGGGTAAATATATTCATCTTTAGACTGGAAAATATGATTAGTGCCACTATCTAGCTCCATAAAGGAACATAATGAATTAGGCCAACTGATTTAAAGCTAAGACAGTGCTAATTTCAGTGAGTACGAAGCTCTTCAGTAGGTTACAAAAAGGGCTAGGAAAAAACAAAAAGGATAAATTGTAGTAGATAAATCAAATTAAAAAGATCAGCTTTTATGCAAAATAATCATTGCATACATCATAAATGTTTTCTTTTTTATACAGCACCTACCACTAAAAACCCACTATAAGAACATTTTACAGGCTATTAAGATTCATAGCTGTGATATACACTCTTAAGTGTAAAAAAATGCAGTAATCATTTATAGTGCTTATTACCATTTCTGGAATAATCCTTTAAGGTCTCCGGCAGGTATTTTTTTTTCTTTGGGATGCTTTTATTGGAAAACAGTGTTCCCTTGAGCCTTTTGCAAGAGACAAAGGGCAATTTGAGCTAAATATTGCCCTCTTTGTTGTTTGAGGGATCCCATTGTCATGGCAAGGAGCGGAGGAGCTCTGGAGAGGACATCCTCTGGAGCAGAGCATGCTTGCTGCCCTTAGCACAAAGCTTTTGAAGAATTTTCTAAATGTGTTTATTGTTCCGTTACTCACTTCTGAACCTTTTAGTGATTTCTTGCATATTCCTTGTTCTGAAAAGGCACATTATTCGGTTTCAGTTCTATACAAAATTAGCCAGATCTCAGGAAAAACATCTAGGGGTCATTGCAGCTAGATGGATAAATATTGCATGACTGCTGAATGTTCAGTAGCAGTAATTAAAGCTAATGGAAAGCTTGCAATTAGTAATAGGGAGAGGGGAATCATAAAGAGTAAAGCTACTCAAATTATTTATTGCAGACGTTTAGACCTTGATCATCCAGAGACCCTCATGTTTAATAGGTGTGCACTAATGAGCTGGTTTGCGTTTGGCTGTCGTCTGCAAAATGTATCTTTTTTATTATTATTATTTTTGGGGGAAATGCATTGTCTATGACCAAATGAGGATTTTCCCACCCCTTTTGGGGAATGCCCATAAATTGGTGGGTGGGTGCCACTCTCTGTGCTGTAACTGGGCCCTGTTACACCATAGCTATTGCTCGACAGGAAGATAAAAACCTTGCTAATTATCGCTGCATCAGGTAAATTATAAGGGGGGGGGGGG